>JASPKZ010008859.1:600000-782500 GCA_030220185.1 Diploptera punctata
AGTAAAAAGAAAAATAATCATAAATTGATATCGTAATTACTTTTAGAAACCCTGTGCTGAATATCAGGCATTTCCCGGGAATCTCAACTTATCCTGATCTTGCCATCAATGAGCTAAAAGAAAAAAATGGTTATTGTGAGTTATCCGTAATGTTGGATATATGCTGTCGCGGACTTTTTTTGTAGATTTTATAGATATTCAATTCTGTGTACATTAATTTGTTGTATTTGTTATGACTTAGGCAGCGTAAGGCATTTAAGCGTCCGAAAAAGTGATTTATTTAGTGCACAGAAGTTATTTCTTTTAGCTCTAGCCCTATAGTACGTACGGCAATATGTTATATACGTTAATTGTCCCAGAAAAATTCTCTAAATAAAGTTGAAAACCCCATTAAAATCGGTCAACTAGTTTTTGAATCCATAAAGGACAAAAAAGACTCACGCTGATTTCTATATATAAAGATAGAGATTAATGTACAGTGACTAAAATGGACTGAACATGTAATAATCTGGGTTACTAAATAAGTCCTATACGAGAACAGATATGTCAGACAATACTGATTAAACTTAAAAAAAAGGAACTAGATATGTTAAAACAAACTTTACCTCTCTATCCAGCGGTTGAGCCACTCGGATCTCTCCTGTGTCCTTATCAACACTGAATCTGTCCGTGCCAACGATTCCGAAGTGTACTGGTGAATTTTCTGGGTCATTTGCTTTCACAGTGGTGATAAGGGATCCCACAGGCGTGCTCTCCGATACTACCAGATTGTTCACGTCTTCCAGTAGTTGAGGAGGTCCATTCCCACTGGCACCTATAACAAAAGTAAAACAAAAGGTCATTTCTAAAAAAATATTTATAAACAGTTTTACAATGTAATAAATCATCTGTGCTGAAAGTTTTTAAGTTTTTTATTATCTTTCTCTACTCTTCTCTATCTTCCCATTCCAATTCTCCCAGACCTATCTCCCTCATACCTCTTCCTATATCATCCATTCATTAAATCTAGGTCGGCCTCTCTTTCCTTTCCCAGATGGAATCCATTCCAAATCTTGTCTGGGTAATCTTGTCTCTGGAATTTTACGTATATAACCATCCATTCTAGTTGTCTGTATCCCACAAAATCAGATATTGAATTTTGGACTTTCAATTGGTGTCTGATCATTGTATTTCTGATTTTTTTCCCAATTTAGAATGTCTAGTTGAGCGTCTAAAAGAATATTTCTAACAATTAAACGATAATATTATATAAGGTTATTTTTTCACATCTAGAAAATAGTATTGCTATCATGCAGCAATTATTTCTACGAAACGTGTTCTTTTATGTGAGATTGATTTACTAGTTAATTCATTTGAAGTAAATATAAATATATTCTCAACTCGTGTCGAACTCAGGGTTGGGTCGAGGAATGAGATGAGATGAAGCCCCTACTCTTATTGACGTCTGTGAACGACAAGGGTGCCGGCCGACCACTCCTAACGCATTGTCACAGGGGTAGATAAATGAAATGAAACGAAATGGATGCGAAATGGATGAGATGAGTTTGGAGAAATGGTGGAATGAAATTTGTGGTAGGGGAAAACGGGAGAAACCCCGAGAAAAACCTGCCCAAGTTCCGTTTCTTCCACCACGAAACCCACATGGAGTAACCGAGACTCATTGTTGGGACCCCAGCAGTGAGAGGCGAGCATCTAACCGCTTTCGCCACGGAGCCGCCAGTTTACAGATATTATGCAGAAATTTGAATTCATGATTATTAAATTCTATACATATGCAGGAACCTGTGTCTGGAATGTTGTGCAGGTACTCTAATCACAAGGCGAATAACATTAACAATATTCTAAATCTGTGTGCAAAACTGAACCAAGTGCACTGTTAGGAGCAATTTATTCTCTATCTATCTATCTTCGGGTTTTTACAGCTGCTGCCGTCTTCCAGTGCCAAAACTCCAAAACCTACGATCTTGGGCATCTTCAATGCTTAGCCCTCTTGCTTGCATTACTATCTTCATGTTTTTCTTTCCATGTTAACTTTGGTCTCCCTCTTTTCTTCTTTCTGGTCGGTTGCCATTGATATAGTTGCTTCGGCCATCGCTCATCTTCCACTCTTAAAATATGTCCTAACCACTTTAACCCCTTCTCTCAATTCTTTCAATTTATTCTTAACTAGTGAATACACTGCATATGTTGCTACGCCTAAATAAATTAAATATATGTTTTTATTTTAGTTGAATGAGATAAAAGTAAATTACGGATTAATTAAATTGTACGGTATACATTGCCACGAACCAAACATGTCGATTGCTAGAATCAATTTTTAATTTCGAATTCCAGGTAAACCCCCACTTCTAATGACCGCATTTCGCCGATGTACCTCGTTCTATTCTAATACCATATACGAATTTCGTTGTGAAATATTTAAAATTATAACCACTAAAGATATGTTAATTTTCGTTTCAGGTGAAATCCTACGCCCAATGGTTTTCGAACATATTAGATAGCTATTGAACATTCGCCTCACTTAAGAAGCTGTATGTTCAATTTTTCATAGATATATGTTGTGTGGTTCAGACATTTATGAATCACAAACACACGCATTCGTTTTTATATTGGTGCGGCATAAGTCAGTTAACTACTGCACATGGTTGCAAGGGGGGGGGTCAGATTGGTTGAAACTGTGGTTTGAATACGCAACCTTCAGAATTAAATCTCAAACACTACCTAATAATACAATCGAGGTCACTTTGAACAATTTCGATAATTGTATTTGTATATTATTATTATTATTATTATTATTATTATTATTATTATTATTATTATTATTATTATTATTATTATTATCGGCCGCGGTGGACTAGTGGTTATGCTCCTTGCCTCTGGTACCTAGGATCGCGGGTTCAACCCGGCGGGGTCGATTGATTTTTTAGGATGGAAAAATCCAAGGAGCAAGTCCTCCGGAAGGGACTTTAAGCCGTGGGTCCCGAGTCTGAAGATTTTCAGGCTCGTATAAAATCCTTAAGCCTGAATGAAAAGGCCTCTAAGCAAAATTTACCAAATTTTCCCGTCCTTGTACTACCTTGGTTTCCTAGATGTCAGTATGAGGCGGAACACTGACCACGGACCACTCAAATGACGTCTATACGAAAACAAGTGTAACTAAATTAGTATGGTTCAAATTCTTCCCTGTAGGGGGAGAGCGCCTAAATCTCTGTTAGGGGGAAACATGGGCTTACCAGATACCAGAACATTAGGATTATAGTGTCCAACGCTGTGGTCTCGAGGCAGCGTGCTGCCTTGTCACACAGCGGGCCCGGGTTCGATCCCCGGTCGGGGCAGGGTGAGGTTTTTATCGGGGTTTTTCCTCACTTGTAAGACAAATGTCAGGACAACTTTAAGACCCAAACGGTCCCCGAAATCATATGGCCATCATCATCCTTCACCGGTGTGGAAAGCAACGGGAAGCTACCACACCTACAATTCCCTATAAAGCTGCAAGCATAGGATGAAAATGCTATGATTGCAGCGAAGGACCTGACTTCGGGCAGAATTACTATGGATGGATGGAGGGTTATAGTTTGTTACAAAGTTGTGAGTCATTATATATAATTTAATCTAAAATTAAAGTTTTTTGTATGAACATTCTTTATAAAAACATTAAAAACTCTACAAATTGTCTGTTATAATAACTTCTGTAATGGGTGGTTCACTTAAACACGCAGTGTTATTTAGTAGACATGAGAATTCGAATTCTTTAGTTCCAGAACAAAGGGCAATCAAATATGTGTTTTTTTGTATAGATGTAAGCTGCAAAAAATTGTATATTACGATGCGAGGTTGGGAAGTGGTTTTTACAGAATCGAGGAAAATGTTTAAAAACTGAGCTATAGCGAGGTTTTTAATTTTCAAGATCACGTAAAACACTTCACAAACGTGCGTTGTACATTATTTTTTGCGCGATTGTGTTTTCAAAATAATAAATAATAGTAAAATAATAACATCTTTGTTGGAAATATTTGAGTTCATTATAAACAATTTAATAACGTTAACAGTGTGGACAATGTTTATTAGTTGAAACAACAGGAGGCTGTGAAAACAATTAGTGATATCATGACGGCAAGTACATATATATTGTTTTATAGTCTATTGTTTCAAATAAAGTTCAGTTCATTTAAATGCAGTGATTTGTTTCATATAATGTATATTAACACTAGCTTTTGGATATTTTTTTGTATATACATTGAAGGCAGTGGCTTTACTTCCCATACGTGTATTCGTAATATGTAATATTACAGTATAGTTTATTAGGTTGGCAACCCCGAAATGTAGGAAGTTGAACTTTCAATCAAAGTCGCCATTGCTGTAAGTACGACAAAACGCATTATCGCGCAAAAATATATTTACATATATTAAAATATATTTGACTTACGCTGCACCCTGTATAATATCTCATATATATATATATATATATATATATATATATATATATATATACACACACACACACACACACACAACACTTAAATTACACATGATTAAATAATTATTTTATTTTAGGAAATTAATTTATTTTAGGAAATAAACTCGAACGACAAATTTTGATTAGATGAGTGTTGGAAGAATAGACGGGAAGAAAATAGTTTTAGGATGTGGTAATCAAACAATAGCAGGTTGAGAAAAGGAGTGAATACAACAGAAGAGCTAATCAGACTAATGGTGTCTATAAACCCTGAAACCCAGCTATTTTAAGATCAAAGTAACCTTTTGTGGTTTCCGAAACTCCGAACAAAGTTTCGAAACAAAGCATTGTTCAATACTGTATTGGATTTTTCCACTGATCATTTAATTAAGCATTGAATTTAGTTTCTTGTACCGTTCTCAGAAAATTCGTTAATCATTATTAATCAAGTAGTTGTATTTGTTCTAATTAAACTAACTAACTAACTCATTCACTGGTACTAGCGAACACGTACGTTCATGGCTGCGCGGACATAAGCTATCCATAAATCCCTATTCCGAGCTAATGTTTTCCAATCATCCCTGTATGATGAACTTCCCTCAAATCACGGTT
Source organism: Diploptera punctata (assembly GCA_030220185.1). Taxonomy (NCBI): domain Eukaryota; kingdom Metazoa; phylum Arthropoda; class Insecta; order Blattodea; family Blaberidae; genus Diploptera; species Diploptera punctata. The sequence goes on from JASPKZ010008859.1 coordinate 605,069, forward strand.
AGTGCTATTCTCCCATCTCATTCTTGGTCTACCAACTGCCGATTTTTCTCTGGTTTTCATACAAGGAGCCTCCATGCCCAAGTTTCATTCCCCATGTGTGCCACATGTCCTGATCACCACAGTCTACTAGACATAACTGTTCTTATTATATCTGGTTTCCTATAAAGATCATGTAGCTCACTGTTTGTAGTATTCTACGCTTGCCTGTCTATTCTTCTCTATTTGGTCTAAAAATTTTCCTAAGATCTTTATTCTGAAATACTCGTAATATTTTCTGCTCCCTTAAACCAAGAGTCCATGTTTCGCACTAATATAATATAATTGGGAGAATAACAGTTTCATATATTTTCAGTTTAATGTTTTTTTGAGAGAAGTTGGAACATGAGTCGCTGTTATTCATAATAGCTAGGGCTGAAAAAAAAAAGATCGTTATTAGGGTAGTAACTAATTTCTATACACAATGTTTACAAAATGCGTGTCCTTGTCGAGCGTCTCCACTGCCTGCTCGGAGCGGAGAGTGTGTATGTTCGACTCTCCTCATTAATAGACCTGTTAACGTAACGTGAAGTTGTATCAGAATGCCGAAACAAAAATTGAGCAAAGAACGTTATTCGATTATGAGTCCATTCTTACACAAAGTAGACTGTACTAGAAGTCTGTCCCGAGTAGCATGTGTCAACGTGCAGTTTGTAAACACAGCGCTCTAATTACGATGCAGCCTAGCCTGTAACCCATACTTTTTTTCAGCCCTAATAATAGCACACATTTGCAGAATTGAGCCTATGTTTAATTTTTGTGTGTATCTCATTCCAATTTGTAATTATTGTTCCTAGGCATTTAAATTCAGCCACTTCTTCAAAATTCCCTCATTTCTCATTTATATTATATAATCTATTTCGATGTGTCAACATATAATAATATTAACCGTGATTTGAGGAAGTAGATTATACAAGGGCTGATTGGGAAAAAATATCTCAGGATAGGAATGTATGGAGAACTTATGTCAGCGTGGCCATGAACTTACGGGTTCGATAGTGTCATTGAGTTAGCGCTAACACACTTTCCCCTCTCGTGCACACTCAACTTGGACGAGTAATAACTCGATTTTTTTAGGAAAAGAGCAATCAAAGGTAAATTCTTCATATGATAGGGAATTTCACTAACGATTGCAGCTACAAAGGAAGAGAGAGACATTTTAACAGAAGGAAAACGAAATGAAGTAAAAGCAGTCAAGCGTAAAACAGAGGATAATCGAAGGAGACGGAATATAGCGGAGGAAGGATGGAGGTGAAAGGGGAGGGGGTAAAGGAATCAGATCAAATCATCGAACACGCAAAAATAAATTGAAGTTCACGTCATATTAAAGACCTTTGAAATCACTCCAACTGAATATACCTTACACACATGCGCAATCCATATAGCTCCCATAACTCTTCCGAGATAAATTCCAGTTGTGGTGTAAACAAACCAGATGCATTACTGCATTTGCATTGATCTTATAACGGATTTAGACTTAAAAGTGTAAGAAAATGTAGTTTGCTCCCTAACATTCGAAATAAAGGAAATAAACATAATAAAAATATAATTATCTAGCACATGTCTTTGTAAGTTATATGGAAGAATTTTAATATACATAATTCCAATTTTAATAGATTAAATAAGCTTTGTTTTATTATTAACCACCCGGTATGCATAATATGTTGGGATTGTTAATGTTTTAACTGACCGCTTTCTACAGAATTTCTTAAAACATTGGAAAGGGAAGTACAGTAAAGCTTGTTTAATCCGGAACATGAATAATGCGGAAATCTGTCCAATGTAAACAATTTTATTGGTCCCGGTGAAATAATAGTAATTTTATGTGTAGTTATTTTGTATAAAACGAAATATGTCCAACTCGAAAACGGAAGGGCATTCTACACAATTCACAAAAAATGTTTATAAGGCGGAAAGACAGAGAGAAATAAATTAGTTTCAATTTCATCGAATCCCCATTAGGCGAAATAACAATAAGGGATGATGATTCCTGCCACCGGGTGAAGTAGATTTTCTTTCTGAATTTTCTTTCGGCTTCACTGCTCACCCGTTATGCGAAATGCAGGTTCGTTAAAAAATATTTGGCGCGTGATATCTGTCTTACAAATAACCAGCGCACTGTAAAATCTTAAATTAGTTTAAGATCTGAGACCGATTGTGTACGCACAGGTAGCGTTATGAATTTCCGGAATAAAGATGGTTAAATCATATGAATCATTATCATTAAATGAAAAAGTGAAAGTGATTAAAGATAAAGAAAAACAAACTCTCAGTACGGGACAATCCATATCAAATCGGACAGCAAAAAATCTTGCAATTTATTTTTTTAAAATTTTATGTATCCCTAAATATAGTGAATCCATTTATAAACGTATTAATACAGACATTTAATTTTTATCATTTATAGGTTCGTAGTTATGATGATCTAAAATTATCGTAAATATGATAAACTAAAACGTTTACTAAATTTCTGAAACAGGAAACAGTAAAAATTTGTTTCAAACATATTTATATAGGTGACATCATGTAGTTTAAGGGTGTTATTTTTATAATTAGGATATTTTTATTTTCGGTGTCAATTTTCTGTTTTATGGCGGTTTACTGCAGTACATATCAAAAAATGAAAACGGAAAAAATACAGGATACTACTCACGTAATAAGGATTAATTTCCAGCAATTACCCTTTTGGAGAGTTGAATAGTTCAGACAATATAAATGTTTTTTATTCTATTTTCGTAAAAAAAACTCGCGGGTCCACGGCGCAGCAGATTCATTTCACGACCAAGGTCGCGCGCGTACTTTATTGAAAGAGCTTCATCAGTGACTTTTTCAACTGCCATTAGATCGAATAAATTATTATATGTTCTGCTTAATGGAACAGTACCGTAAATTTATAAAAGTGGCGATATTTTAATTCTTACGCAGTAGATATTTATTTATCAAATTTTATTGCTGAAGTGAGAAGTAAAGAGCTCTGTTACTTACGTTTACTGTGAATTATTAAACAAATTATTTATAACTAACTCACTCACTGGCTCTGTGGAACCTGTAGGTTCATGGCAGCGCGGACATAAGCTCTCCGTACATCCCTTCCTGAGCTAACGTTTTTCAATTATCCCCTGTATAATCTACTTCCCTCAAATTATGTATAGTGTTATTCTCCCACCTCATTCTTAGTCTCCCAATTGGGCGTTTTCCCTCCGGTTTTCCTACCAGAAGTTTCCAAGCACCTATTTCATCCCCCATACCTGCCATATATCCTGCCCATCGCAGCCTGCGTGACTTAACTGTTCTTATTTTATCTGGCTTCCTATACATATCATGTAGCTCACTATTATGTAGTTTTCTCCATTCACCTGTCTGTTCATCTCTTTTTGATCCAAAAATTTTCCTAAGATCTTTATTCTCAAATACTCGTAATCTTCTGTCCTTTTTTAAAACAAATTATTTGTTTTGTTACAAATTTTCCATTACAGTTTAAATGTTATATTATGTAATAAAAACTCTTACATCATTAATTGGATAAACTGGTATAAATTTGTATTGTGTTATAATTACTAATTTCAATCTTAAAATAACTTTTTATTCAGTGTATTGTATTGTACCCTGAAAACGTTGGCGAAATAGTATTGTTATAAGATATCACTTCCAAATAAACCGAATGTTTTAATACTCGTACCACTTCCTACCAAACGATAATAATGAAGGGTCAGCGCAAGTCTTCCTAAAACATCTGCTTTTCCATCAACAAGTCTCAGATTACATACTAGATACTAGGCAGTTGATTTACATCAGTGCATGTGTTTAGTGCATCTCGTCATTTTAAATGTCACAGTCAAATTTAAAATAATATCTTATAGTTTTTAACTAAGAAGTTTGCAGATCTACAAATACTCAATGGTGAGTTAGAAGTTAAATATAATTTTAATTATGCTTATATTAGTATACAATAGTTATTAACAATTTTATGTGTTAATATATAATTTTACAATTTCTTAAATGTTTCTGGAATGAGAGAATAATCATAGAGGTATACATTTTGTGTTATAAAAGGAGAATAATGGGAATTTTAGACATTAAATTAAACACTATAACAATAATTTAGCTTATAATATAAGCTAATATTATCGTGCATTTTAATGTCATCTTAGATATGTCATGAGTAGGGGATGCAAGATCAGTAAGTGATACCAAGCCAATGAAATATATTTATACCTCATAAAATATTACTTGTAACAGCATGAAAATTGTTATAAATTATTATCGGTAGCTTAGCATTACTTACAATATTCAACATCAGACATTGGTGTACGGTATAAGTACAAAATATTACAACACATTACAAAACTACTCTCTAAGAAAATATTTTTTAATAGGCCTACCAGCTTGAATTCGTAGGTGCTTAGTAATTTTAATTAATCTATACATTAGCCAAAATCAGCACAAAATTAACCGCCTACTGAAGATATCAATAAAGATTGTTATATTTAATGACGTTTATTATGTAGCAATTTATTTCAAGCGCGAAGTTCTCCTACGTACCGTAAATTTACGACACGGGACTCACGGATTTCCTTCTTTCTGGAGAAAACTACATTCAGAATTGTTACGCCTTTAAAATTCCATTGATTCCTATCGAGTTTGAACCCGCGAACCTCGGAATCGGAGGCGTGCAGAGTAACCACTAGTCCACGATGATGATGATGATGTAATTATTGTAATAATGATAATAAAAATAATGTACTGATGATAACAACAATAGAAAAATGTGTAAGTGCGCAAAGGACTATTACCAAGTAGCTCCGTCATTGTTTGTACGAGCGAGCGATCTTCACTCACGCGAAAGGTATTGCGGGCAGTCTACGCATAGGAGATTTTAGGGAAAATAATTATTTTTGGTAGTTTCCTTTCAAAACTCCACATTAATATTAATTACAAAAAATTAACTGGTGTTCGGGTAATAATGTGGCAATTTTTGATTTTATAAAATTTTTGGTGAGAAAGGTCAATTGCATATTAATTGCATTTACGCCCTTCAGAAAAACGTAAATATTAACATACTAATTTTCATGTGATAGAGCATAAAATCATCTATAATGTGACTATCTTTTCAAGTTGAGGGAGTAGTTATACTTCGAGAAATTTATTTTATAAAAGAGACTATTTAAAACAATACGATAAATTGACAGCTCTATTACTCTTTAATTACACCAAGTGAAGACTTGAAATTTGGTTCACATATTCAGTATATCATAAAGTTTCACTGTAAAAAAAATTGTAAAATTATAAAGATGCGAGTTCAATTTTCACAATTTTTTTGCCGATTTCGTATGGAATGTCCCGTACGCCAAATAATGACTAAATTTAAATGTGGAAAAACCCAAGTTTATGAGATTTAAAACACAAAGAAAAAATAATTAATGAGTGGATGCAAGGAAATAAATGCGAATGTTTTACAAGTGCGCGATCAAAAAATCTCCAAATTTCCGGATCGATGCTCCAAAGTCAAGCTCTAGCTGTTGTAATATCCCTAGGGAATAATGATTTCAAGACATATTCAGGTTGGCTTGACAGTTTTAAAAGACGACACAATGTAGTGTGGAATGAAATTTGCGGGGAATCAAAGGATCTGGACGAAAGTATAGTTAGTGAGTGGAAACCAAAACTGCATACTTTAATTTCAGGATACGCTGACGAAACGGGGCTTTTTTTTTTTTTTGCGCGTTACCGTCGAAGCCGCTCATACATACTATACTTCACTTTTCAACGGCAGCGGAACTAAAATTAATCCAAGGTACGTAAAAATACACATATGGTACTCTATAATCTAAGGTTGGTTAATCATTTTTTGTTTTTTATAATGCGGAAAAATAGTCCCATGCGATTCCGCTTTGAACAAGTTTTACTGTATTTGAAATGCGGAGAGAAACAAATTATATTGAATGTTTTCGAACATTATACCGAAAAATATTCTACATTAGATATTGAGGATATGGTGAAAATAACAGCAGAATTTACAGGTGAGTCAGGATGGAGCATACGTTCTGCTCGTAATGAAATTGTAAATAAAGGATATCTATCGATATCGTGGAAAAAGCGTAAACGCCTGATTAGGTTGATCTATATAAAAATAATTTGTAATAAATAAATAAATGAAATTTCCTAATTATTGGTAATACTTTACGTTGTATTATGCCTTATTTCCCGTAAAATGCGATGCTGCATAATAACATTGTTTCTATCGATGACAGTTCCGTACACAATTCAGTCATACGGCGGGTAAAATTATCACCATTATTCCCCCAGTAGACGGAATCGGCAAAGTAATCCCATATACAAGTTTGTTTAAAGTGCAACTGGAATTTAGCTCAGAATTAGTATAGAAACTTATACATACTAAAACATGTACTCATTAGTACCATAGTTGTACTTATTGCAGTTTTTTTATCGTGTTTTCAAATATGTATTCGGAATTTCTCCATCACACACAGTTTTTTTATTTCAATTTCAATTAATGGATTTAAATAATTATTTTTTTAATAAACGTTTTTTCGTCCATTTGTCCATTGAGCAATGAGCACGGGGAACACTTTCATCAGGAGATTTCAGCTATGGAAAAGAGATATCAAGGCAAATGGAATCCTAATATGCTGGCCGATTATTGTTGGACCATCAAGAGGGATACTCCACTGGCGAAATATAGCAGAAAATCGTCATTTCTTACGTTCTATGTGAGTCCGAATGAAAGAATATTGTGTAGTTACGAATGTAGAAAATATTAGTGTTTGAAATTATAAAAACCTGTCTCTCGGAAACCATGCGTGACGGAGAAAACCCGATATCATATTTGAATTCAGGAGATAAAATACTATGAGAATCATATATTTTTATTTTTGAGACAAAAAGAAATTTTCTTTTTGTTCCTCAGTGTTATGTCTTCGAAATTAAAAATAAAAAATAAATATGACATTTCTAATCGAATTAAGATATTCTGAATTCCATCTTCAACACGAAGATAAGCAAACACAACACTAGTTAAAATAAGAAATTGTGTATTTTTTTAAGACTAGCTAATACGCAGAGCACGCTACTACGCCTAAATAAATTAAATGTATTCGTATGTTTAGTTGAAAGAAAATGATTATAAATTTATTTAGCAATTACTTTAAGATACCGCGTGCTGATTACTCTGCGTTGCCCGGAAATCTAGTTATCCTGATCTTCTTGGCATCAATGATGCTGAAAGTAAAAAATGGTTATTGATAGTTACTAGTAAAAGATAAGCATGCTGTCGGGAACTTTTTTGTAGAATTTTTTGATACATTCAATTCTGTATACATTAATTTGGTGTATTTGTTATGGCTTTGGCAGCGTAAGCCATTTAAGCTTTCAAAAAGCGACTCTTTTATTGCACCGATGCACTTTTTTTAAACTCCGGCCTTATAATACATACGGTAATATGTTATATACGTTATATGTTATATATATAGCATTTTCATGCCATGCTTGCAACTTTACTAGGGAATTGTAGATGTGGTAGCTTCCCGTTGCTTTCCACACCGGTGAAGGATGATGATGGTAATGATAAGGAAGATGATGGTGACGGTGGCCATATGATTTCGGGGACCGTTTGGGCCTTAAAGATTTCCTGACATTAGTCTTATAGGTGAGCAAAAACCCCGATAAAAATCTCACCCTGAAAAACTGCCCCGACCGGGGATCGAACAGGGGCCCGCTGCGTGACAAGGCAGCACGCTACCTCGAGAACACAGCGGTGGATATATATATATATATATATATATATATATGTGTGTGTGTGTGTGTGTGTCTGGCTATATATTTGTCCTTTATGCATTACTACACGATTCATCTTCTTGTGATGGGCTTTTTGTAAAATGTTCAGGATTTTACCCGGAAGGTTTTAGGTTATAAGAGAGTTGCAATACTCAACTCCTCCTTTACCCTTAAAAACCGCCCTTTGTAGCAAAAAACGTGTTTTTCAGAACTTATGGATGCTTAAGTGGCTTACGCTGCCAAAACCATAATATATACACCAAATTAATGTATACCGAATTGAATATCTCAATAAATCTACAAAATAGTTCACGACAGCATTATGTCTATATTTTACGGATAACTCATAATAACCATTTTTATCTTTCAGCTCATTGATGCCAGGAAGATCGGGATACTAGATTCCCGGGCAACGCCGGGTAATCAGCAAGGGGTATCTAAAATTAATTACGATATAAATTTATAATTACTTTCGTATTTTATTTATTGCACTAAACATAAATTAAACATTGGCTCAATTCTGGAAATGCATGCTATTATGCATTGCAGAGACTATTGATGTCCCAACTCCTTTCAAAAAACGTTAAACTGAAAATATATAAAACTATTATTCTACCAGTTATATTATATGGGTGCGAAACATGGACCCTTACTTTAAGAGAGGAAAGAAGATTACAAGTATTTGAGAATAAAGTACTTAGGAAAATTTTTGGACCAAAGAGAGATAAACAGACAGGTGAATGGAGAAGACTACATAACAATGAACTACATGGTCTTTATAGGAAGCCAGATATAATAAGAACAGTTAAGTCTCGTAGACTGCGATGGGCAGGCCATGTTGCATGTATGGGGAATGGGAGACTTGCATGGAAGCTTCTTGTAGGAAAACAAGAGGGAAAACGCCCAGTTGGTAGACCAAGAATGAGATGGGAGAATAACATTAACTATGATTTGAGGGAAGTAGATTATACAGGGAATGATTGGAAAGCATTAGCTCAGGATAGGGATGTATGGAGAGCTTATGTCCGTGCGGCCATGAACCTACGGGTTCGATAGTGCCAGTGAGTAAGTAAGTAAGTAAGTAAGTAAGTAAGTAAGTAAGTAAGCACTAAACATAAAAAACACATTACATTAGTTTTGGCGTAGAAGCGCACTCTGGGTATTGATTCATAAAAATGTAACAACGCTAATGAACGCTCTCAAGGCTTGCGATCTATCAAATTTGAAGAGTTTTTTAATATTGTCTGATAGGTATTTGGGGGAATTAAAATCTTCGATAATTAAAATTACAGTAATGGAAGTTTTACTAAGCTCGCTGTCATTTTACGGGTAGCTGATAGGTAACAGCTTCCCGTATTGGAGAGGCTCATAATTCACGTCAGAGCACTTAAATCGATTATCTACGTAGACAACGTGTAAGTACACTTAATCTTCGGTCTAAAGTGGCAAAATATATAACATTAACAAGAGATTCCTGCAATTATCATTAAAAGGTTCTCGCTATTGGATGTAACAACACTCTAAATTGAGCTCTTAACTCGATGGTTGCAACGTTACAAATCAACAGCATAGAGAGAGTACATCCACACTTCAACAATGTTCTGATCCCAACACAAGATCCATGGAAGTAATAACACTCCATTACATCTTCAAGCTCAGATTTATGAGACAGCAATGATTATTTAACTCATGCCCCAAATGGGAGTCAATGACCAATCACGTTTCAATAAATTTTGTTTTACAACCAATCACAGGTCGTATTTCACCTCGATGATTAAGTGATCCCACAACAGGCCTCAGGAGGCCATTGGGGTAGTGGGAGGTTAAGGCTCACACTTTTTCTGGACAATCGGCACTTGATGTCGCCGGGTTTTCAGCCCTGCGTGACCCCGCCTTTACCCCAGAAAAGCGTCTGGTACTAATTTCCGTTAGAGGCTGAGTTGACCCCAGGGTCATTATGCCGCCAGAGGGTATGGATCAGTTTTAAAAATCCTGACCCCACCGGGACTCGAACCCTCAACCTTCCGGCTTGTAGAGCAGTGCCTTAACCACTACGCTACGGCGTGCACTTATCGAATTTTTATTACGAAAATAAAGAAAGCTCCTCCTTTTTACTATTCTGAACAGGTCAGAGCATTATTTTGCAGTGACTGGCTCTCTAACAAATACGTAGAATATAGCACATAATGAACAGATTCCTTCGACCGACACATTCGAAAATTGTGTGTTCAATAATTGTGTTTTTAAATACTAATTTTACTGAGTTGTTTCCGAAAAAAAAAATAACCTATAATGTTGGTTATAATATACAGTTTGATGTGCCTTATTTTTTTTTCTCCTCTAGGGTGCAGTCTTACAATATTGCGATCCTATTTGGCAATAAATAGTATGCTCAAGTTGCAGCGATGAACAAATGAAACATAACCAAATATTTCTCATTTGTTTTCAAACATCCCCATTTACATTAAATATATAGATATTCTTTAATCAGCTATTAAATGTACATACAGAACAGGACATTGAGGAGGATAATTTACAGACAGCAGAAATGCTAGTCGCAGAGCCAAGTGCATTAGAGGTTGAAATGGCGATTGAAAAATTGAAGATGTATAAAGCATCAGGTTCAGATGAGATCCCAGCAGAACTGATAAAATCAGGGGGAGGAAAATTGATGGACATGATACGCTGGTTGCTTAGTATGATTTGGGAAAAAGAAGCTCTTCCAGATGAATGGAAGGAATCAATTATCATACCAATTTATAAGAAAGCAGATAAAACTGATTGCAACAACTACAGGGGCATCTCATTACTTTCAACTTCGTACAAAATTCTAACAAATATATTAGTAAGCAGACTTACTCCCTATATTGATGACATTCTAGGAGATCATCAATGTGCATTTAGAAGAAACAGGTCTACAACAGATCAGATGTTTAGTATAAGACAGATTTTAGAAAAGAAATGGGAATATAATGGTACTGTACATCAACTGTATGTAGACTTCAAAAAAGCATATGATTCAATTAAGAGGGAGAAGTTATATAGTATCCTGCTGGAGTTCGGAATTCCTAAAAAGTTAGTTAGACTTATACGAATGTGTCTAAATGGCACAAAGAGTAGGGTGCGTGTAGGCAAACAGTTTTCGGACACTTTTGAAATCCAGAATGGGTTGAAGCAAGGAGATGCACTATCTCCTCTACTATTTAATTTTGTACTAGAGCATGCCATTAAATCTTTAGAGAATGAGGAAGGCTTACAACTCAATGGTATTAATAAGCTGTTAGTTTATGCTGATGATGTAGTATTGTTGGCGGATAGCGAGGAGATACTAAAGGATAACACGTACACAATATTGAGTAACACTAAGAATTTAGGACTGGAAGTAAATATCAATAAAACTAAATATATGGTCACACGTAGAATTTCAGTATATAATGGAAACGGACAGCTAATGACAAATGAGGGAAATTTTGAGGAAGTGGCTGAATTCAAATACCTAGGAACAATAATCACAAATAGGAATGAGATGCACAAAGAAATTAAACATAGGCGCAATTCTGGAAATGCATGCTATTATGCATTGCATAGACTCTTGATGTCTCAATTCCTTTCAAAAAACGTTAAATTGAAAATATATAAAACTATTATTCTACCAGTTATACTATATGGGTGCGAAACATGGACTCTTACTTTAAGGGAGGAAAGGAGATTACAAGTATTTGAGAATAAAGTAATTAGGAAAATTTTGGACCAAAGAGAGATGGACAGACAGGTGAATGGAGAAGACTACATAACAATGAACTACATGGTCTTTATAGGAAGCCAGATATAATAAGAACAGTTAAGTCTCGTAGACTGCGATGGGCAGGACATGTTGCACGCATGGGGAATGAAAGACTTGCATGGAAGCTTCTTGTAGGAAAGCCAGAGGGAAAACGCCCAGTTGGTAGACCAAGAATGAGGCGGGAGAATAACATTAACTATGATTTGAAGGAAGTAGATTATACAGGGAATGATTGGAAAGCACTAGCTCAGGATAAGGATGTATGAAGAGCTTTTGTCCGCGCGGCCATGAACCTACGGGTTCGATAGTGCCAGTGAGTAAGTAAGTAAGTATATAGATATTTTAAATTAACAATATATAAATAATGATTTGTGAGTAAACAGCTTAATCTTATTCGTTAAATAGACCTAAAAACGCCACTCTTGATTTCCAAATCCTCTAGATTATTTGGAAATCATTTGTGGCATTGCTTATGAAAAATTATTTATCTTTATGTACATAAATCTTCTGTACGCGTGTTTGTCACTGAACTCCTCCTAAACGACTGGATCGACTTTCGTAACATCTTTTGTGTGTATCTGACTGAGTCCCTCGATGGTTTTATATTCACAAATGGACCCTCCAAAACCATTAGGTGTAAGAGTTCGTCCGAAGTGAAAATTTAAAAATCACTCTAGCGATCACATTTTTATACGTTTCACAATGAAACACAGTATGTTGTGTTAAAATAAACCGAGGTAGGTATTATCCAAAAATGAGCGAAATCCGACAATTAGAATTGGAGGTTTACTTGAAACCCGAAATGGAAAACTGCCTAAACGACTGGACCGATTTTGATGAAATGTTTTGTGTCTGTTTCAGTAGATTCCTGTAGGGTTTAGATTCACAATTGGACTCGGTAGATGGCGCTGCGATCGGGTTATAAGAATTATTTATGTCATACATGTAGTTATCTGCATTATCAGCATATTCCGCGCGACAACAATGTGACGTCATCATGCACGCTTCTTGAGCCACAACAGATGGCAGTGAGGAGATCTCTTGCGAACTATTTAATAATATCTAATTCCGTCTTAATTAGTAAATTTTATAATAAAAAAGTAACTTATATTATTATCGTCCGGCCATGACACGAGAATTGAACGTTCGGGCAAGACAATGTCAGCCGGGTCAGCTAGTTTACTTTAATTCTCTTTATAGACGCTTGACAAACTTAGTCGGGAATTCTATGCCACCATATCATACTTACTTACTCTTATTCGCTGGCACTATCGAACCCGTAGGTTCATGGCCGCGCGGACATAAGTTTTCCATATATCCCTATCCTGAGCTAATGCTTTTCAATCATTCCCTGTATAATCTACTTCTCTCAAATCATGGTTAATGTTGTTCTCTCACCTCATTCTTGGTCTACCAACTGGGCGATTTCCCTCTGGCTTTCCTACAAGAAGCTTCCATGCATGTCTTTCATTCCCCATACGCGCAACATGTCCTGCCAATCGCAGTCTACGAGACTTCACTGTTCTTATTATATCTGGCTTCCTATAAAGACCATGCAGTTCATTGTTATGTAGTCTTCTCCATTCACCTGTCCTTAAGGATGCCGGACGCAGTCTCTGGCGAAACGTTGGGGAACTACAAGCCTCAAGACCGCGGCCAACAGCCCGGAAATCTTCTACAATATCATCATAACACTAACTTGCTCATCTAACACTAACTTGCCCATTTTCTCACCCTAACTTCCCCAAACTAACACTAACTTTCTCATCTAACACTAACTTGCCCATTTTCTCACCCTTACTTCCCCAAACTAACACTAATTTGCTCAACTAACACTAACTACTTGCCATTTTCTCACCCTAACTTCCCCAAACTAACACTAACTTGCTCATCTAACACTAACTTGCCCATTTTGTCACCCTAACTTCCCCAAACTAACACTAACTTGCTCATCTAACACTAACTTGCCCCATTTTTTAACCCTAACTTTTCCACTAATTTAGGTGGACTCTTGGGATATGTAAACAAACATGTTGGCAATTCGCTGTAGCGGGAACATGTGTTATCACATTGGCCATTTTAGGACACAAAGGGGGCACGCTGTAGCGTAGTGTTAAGGCACTACGCTACAAGCCGGAAGGTCGAGGGTTCGAGTCCCGGCGCAGTCATGATTTTTAAACCGACCCAAACCTTCTGGCGGCACTATGACACTGGGGTCGACTCAGCCTCTAACGGAAATGAGTACTAGACGCTTGTTCTGGGAGTAAAGGCGGCCATCACGCAGGCTGACATCAAGTGCCGACTGTCCAGAAAAGTGGGAGCCTTAACCTCCTACTACCCCAAGGGCTTCCTGGGGCCTGTAGTGCGATTACTTCACTTTACTTAGGACGCAAAGAGTCACTTGTTCTCCGATGAATATTCACTGGTAGCGGTGGCATAAATAGCCATTTAGTCAAACTGAATTCCATTCTCTATATCCCCATTATAACATATAAAGAAATAATCGAATTCTAGCAGTACAAAGGTAGGCTACATCGAACATAAAATTATTTCTTATCCTTCCTTGTTTCGACTACTCATTATGGAATTGTCATCGTGTATAAAAGAGTGAAAAAATGTACCGACCCTTCAATATACAATATAAACTAACTCACTGGCACTATCGAACCTATAGGTTCATGTCCGCGCGAACATAAGCTTTCCACAGATATCTAATCCTTTCCAATCATCCTCTTAATAATCTATTTCCCTCAAATCATGGTTAATGTTATTCTCCCACCTCATTCTTGGTGTACCAATTGGGCATTTTCACTCTGGTTTTCATACAATAAGCTTCCATGTCCCTCTTTCATTCCCCATTCGTACCACATGTCCTGCTCATCGAAGTCTACGCAACTTAACTGTTCTTATTATATCTGGTTTCCTATAAAGATCGTGTAGCTCAGCTTTCTGCATGAAGAAGGCAATAACCACCAAAAAGAGCAAAAAAAAAAAAAAACACAAGTTGCACTTATAAAATAATTAGTATTTATGAAGAAATTAAAGTTATCATCATCATGAAAATTTTAGTAGGATTGTTGCCTACAAAAAATCATAACAAATACTTCAGTTGCATGCAGAACACGAATGTTATTATATCTCCAAGTTCTATCAGAACACTAACTACGAGTATAACAGAAGTTTGAGAACTAGATCCTAACAAATATATTGGAAAGAAGAGGATGATATTACCGAGAAAAGGCAGAAGATTGCGTATTGTTGAACTCATGAATTCTAATCTCCTAATATAACTAGAAACGTTAAAGTTGAATTGTTAGCAATTGCAGAGATGTTAAACATATAGAAGAATCCAGAAATGGCAAGTTATTTCCATGGGAAGACCGGAATAGAAAATACTTTTAAGAGAAGCGAAAACGTGAGAAGATACGGACTTAAAGCGGAAAGTTCTGTCTCTACAAGAGATTCTTGTAAAATAGGACTAAATCAAAATTTATGCTAGGCCTATTTTAAAAAGGAAACATTTAGTAAATAGTGTAAAGTTATATATAATAAATTTAGTAAATAGATTATAATTAGTAAATAGAGTATAGGTCCTATATATATATATATATATATATATATCCACTGCTGTGGTCTCGAGGTAGCGTGCTACCTTGTCATGCAGCGGACCCGGGTTCGATCCCCGGTCGGGGCAGTTTTTCTGGGTGAGGTTTTTATCGGGGTTTTTCCTCACCTGTATGACAAATGCCAGGAAAACGTTAAGGCCCAAACGGTTCCCGAAAACATATGGCCATCATCATCATCCTTATCATTATCATTGTCATCATCATCGTCATCTTTCACCGTTGTGGAAAGCAACGGGAAGCTATCACACCTACAATTCCCTAGTAAAGCTGCAAAGCATAGCATGAAAAAGCTATGATTGCAGTGAAAGACCTGCTCTCGGGCAGAATTACTATGGATATATATATATATATATATATGTGTGTGTGTCCACCGCTGTGGTCTCGAGGTAGCGTGCTGTCTTGTCACGCAGCGGGCCCGGGTTCGATCCCCGGAAAACTTTAAGGCCCAAACGGTTCCCGAAATCATATGGCCATCACCATCATCCTTATCATTACCATCATCATCATCATCATCATCCTTCACAGGCGTGGAAAGCAACGGGAAGCTACCACACCTACAATTCCCTAGTAAAGCTGCAAGCATAGCATGAAAATGCTATGATTGCAATGAAGGACCTGCCTTCGGGCAGAATTACTATGGATGGATATATATATAGGATGTTAACCCTTGAATATATACTAATGTTTCTTAATACATCCTTTAGGATACGAGTTGGTTTTATTAATTTAATATTTATAATAAATCAGAAAAGAACGGACAAAAGGAAACAACTTAAATGTGTGTCTAATTATACAATATACGTAATAATAACAGTTATACAATATTCCGTTCTCACTACGGTCCGCCACATTAAAATAATTGCCAATCTAAGGGTTAAAGACAATGACAAATAGTCCCGCAGTCTCTTATGATAGACAACTGTAAATAAGAAATGCTTACACTGGGAGCCTGGATAGTGAAGGTGATATTGTCCTAAGGTATAGAATTAGAGGCCCGGATTCAAAACCCCTTTTGATTTATTAATTTTTCTTTTCACGTCATACTGGGTTTTCATTGCTATATGTGAAAATTGAATTATAACATCGCAATTAATAGAGAGGACTACGAGTAATGTGGACCCTTCTGTTGAGAGGACATTGTTAATATCTTCTTTAATTGGTGCTGCTTCGAACAGAAAATATTTTAACTTCTTCCCCTCAACAACTTTGACGTGTTCAACGCCAGTTTCTTTTATGCTTTGTGCGAAGGAGGGTTTATTAGTGAAATTTATGAAAATGACAAATTTAAAGTTTTTCAAACTAAGAATTAACTCTTAATTTCTGCTATTGAATATTACAAATATTAAAAAAACACCTTTAAATATATTATGTTATGTAGATGCTGTTTAAATACTGATGGGTTTGATTTGATATTATGTGACATGGCGGCTGTATAAAATAATTAAACATAAAAAATGAATTCGGTTAATGTGGACCCTCCACGAGGCGGTTAAACTGGACCTGGATCCACTTTATACGAATACGTATATTTTATCAATGGGGATGTTATGTGTGAAAACCATGGACTTAATTAATTTTATTTAATATCCTTATAATTTTACTAAACTCAAAAACCGTCACTTTCTGTAGTTAAATGACATGTGAGTTATATAATCAACAATAATTTTTCAAAACATTAAAGAAATATCAACACTTTTTTTTATTACGACCAGTCATAAACATTTTCTGATTAATTTGTTCCTATCTGTGTATATTGATGGAGTAAATAAACTCAAAAATAGACTAAACGCTAAGGTGGACTCTGGGGTCTATTTTATTCGAATATGGAGATTAAAGTTGACCTTTCTTGTAATGTAAAAGAGTTTATAAATTTTGATTATGTTTTCAAATTTGAATAAAATAACAATGCTGTTTTATAGTTATAACACTAATTATAATTATAGTACTTAAACAAAACTCAACTCCCTTAATTAAAACAAGATAAACATCAACTTTAAAATAGGGGCCCACATTATCCGAAGTTCCTCTATATATACATTTTTATCACAGTCGTTTTCGGTGTGTCCCGCGACGTACTAATCGAGTAGCTAGAGCAAGATGCCTTGGCGCACAGCTACGGGACTTGCGCTGGTTCGGGTTCCCAAGGAGGAACAAATTTTATCATAGCATTTCGGCCAGTATAGTACTGGTGCTCATCCACCATCGTGGATCTGCGACAGCAGTCCTCCCGGCTAGCTCGAGGAGCCCGTGGACCAACTGTGGGGTCGTCAGGAATGAGCGACCTGGCGTAATATGTAGCTCAGCAATTTCCCTGAAGTTGCGACTCCAACACCTTCTCCCTGAGGTGTTGGTTTTAAGCCGAGAACCTTGAATGTGGACGAGAACAGATAGGGAGGACAAGATACTGGGACTTGGGAGTATGGTCTTTGACCAAGGTATCCCAAGGGGTGGAGGCATGGGTAAGATTGTCACCCACCACCGTGAGGAAACTGGGTAGTTACAATATGTAGTAGCTCCACGTTAAGAAAACCAGCTAATAAGTTTGGCGGACCCGACATACTGACCAAATGTCACCCCTATACTGGGTGGAAGATAGTCTACTTCCGTGGTTAACGCATGTGGATGTGAGGCTAGCATCCGTGTGGTAGGCCATGGGCTTCTAGGCATGTCGCGCCATGGTTGTTTATTTCTAATACCTTGTACATTCCACATTCCTAGAAGAATGGTCCTTTTCCTTAGCTCCTTTCGTTGTTTATTAAATGCGTCCGGCATTTCATTCTTGGGCTTTTTAGCATTGTAATTTTTTTCAAACGGACTGGGAGCTAGTGTGATGCGTCAACGCGCAACCTGGAAGACCAGGGGATTTTTAATCAAGATTCTCTTGCTTTAGCCCTTGACGACCAACGCCTAATTGCAAGGCAGCAATAGAATAAGAGAATAAGAAAGAGAACGGCGAATAATGTGAATTGATGTTTTTTGAACAGCATGAGGTAAAAGGTCCGCCGCTGTGGTCTTGAGGTAGCGTGCTGCCTTGTCACGCAGCGGGCGCGGGTTCGATCCCCTGTCGAGGCAGTTTCTCTGGGTGAGGTTTTTATCAGAGTTTTTCCTCGCCTGTAAGACAAATGTCAGGAAAACTTTAAGGTCCAAACGGACCCCGAAATCATATGGCCATCATCATCATCCTTATCATTATCATCATCATTACCATCCTTCACCGGTGTGGAAAGCAACGGGAAGTTACCACACCTACAATTCCCTAGTAAAGCTGCAAGCATAGCATGAAAATGCTACGATTGCAGTGAAGGATCTGCCTTTGGGCAGAATTATATATATACAGGATGCGGCATAAGTCAGTTAACCACTGCACATGGTTGCAAGGTGGAAACAATCAGATTGGTTGAAACTGGGGTTTGAATACGGGACCTTCACAATAAAATCCCAAACAGTACTGCTTGAGATAATTTGCTAATTAGGGAACAATTTCGGTAATTGTTTTTTATAGATGTTGTAAGCTACAGGAAATAATATAATTGCATTTTCGGTTAACAACTGACTTATGCTGCATTCTGTATATTTATTATGTTCTCGAAAAGTTGAATAGCCTGATAGTGTATTTGATGTCAGCAGTGACGGGGACGGGGGTATGAGCGCCCGCGTGTGTATATGTGTGGAGGATGTGTGTATGTGTTTTTTATTTCTTCTCTTTTTTTAAAATTTGTTTTATAGTATTTTTTAAATGATTAATACAGAATGAGACTTTTTTTATATCTACATACATAGTCATTTCATGGATGAGTGTAGATGTGCATTAATGTTATGTAGTTGTAGACATAGATTTTATTTATATGTATTCATTGTTTTGATACACGTGTGTAGCCATGTAGAGATTTGTTTATATTATATATTGACTTAGGTTTTCACAGCCGGAGTTATTATGATGATGATGTAGTAGATTTCCGTGCTGTTGGCCGTGGTCTTCAGGCTTGTAGTTCCCCGACGTTTCGCCAGAGACTGCGTCCGGCATCCTTAAGGGATGTCTTGAGACTGGCAATATTGTCGACTACCTGCCTTACTTATACATTTATCCGCGACATGTTCTCTGCAGATAAATGTATAAATAGGGCAGGCAGTCGACAAAATTGCCAGTCTCAAGACAACCCTTGAGGATGCCGGACGCAGTCTCTGGCGAAACGTCAGGGAACTACAAGCTTCAAGACCGTGGCCAACAGCCCAGAAATCTTCTACAAGATGTTTATATTATGATTATTTTTTATTTATTTTGTTTTTTTTTTTATTCACGGAAAAAAAAATTATGAACGTACGGCCAAGCAGGCCCGTGCGCAATGTAAATATCTATCTCCTTTCTTTTGAAAAAGGCAATAAAATTTCATTCATTCATTATCATGTTCATTTTCAGTATCTGCTAGATAGGGTCGGTGAAGAACAGTATTTTTTCAAAAATATTTTCATGAGAACAACCGCAATTGCTTCATTCCTTCAGAATTGGCTAACACGAAGGGCATATATTAGAGCACTGGCAATGTAAAGTAAAGTTGAAATAAGATGTCGAGTAAATAACAAGTATTTCAGCAATTTAATCAGTGTAAGTGTTGTTCTATAGCGTAACCATGTTGTCCTTAACCAAGTATGAACCACAATCGTTTGGTTTTCTTGCGAAAGTTGCATCACAACTTGGAAACAGATAAACCACCAAATTTCATCAAGTTGATTGCTAATATGTGCATTGAGCCTACTACCGAGAATTTCCACAACGTTCAAAAGCTGCATTCTGAGGTTTAACTGGCCGCTTTGAGATAATCTACAGGTCAGAGGTCAGGACAACGACACCGGCAGATTAAACCAGGATTTCCTTGGTATCATTAACCTTCCCCATCCCTTAATTGTACTAAATCTTAGTTCCATCTTTAATTAACTAATCTACATTTTATTGCAGTAAATATGACGCTACTATTACGAAGTTATAGAATAAAAATAATATCGATATCAATATATAGCTAGGAGCACATAAAAAGGCGAGGGGGGCATGAAGAGAGGGAGGCTGTTATCGCTGTAAATCCCCGCTGCACGTGGTTCTACGTATTAATCATTCACAAACCTTGTGCTCTTTTCTTGCACAGTCGAGTTATAAATCCATATATTGCGGTTGATAATACAGATTTATTTTTATTACAGTACTTATAAACATTGCATTTATTCATCTATGTATTGCGGTTACCAAAATTGTTTCATTTTCACTACAGTGATTATAAAGAATGTGTTTTATCCGTACAGAAACGCGACTGACATTTTCAGGATATATAGTACTAAGATTGATGCGATAGGAAAGTTATGACTCTAGTATTACGGCACGCATATTTTACGTTCGCCATCTCGTCAGCAAGTAGGTGTAGGCCTATATAAGGTAGATATATGCTGTCGCGGATTTTTTAATTTTTTGAGATATTCAATTATGTGTACATTAAATTGGTGTATTTGTTATGGTTTTAGGCAGCGTAAGCTATTTAAACGTCCAAAAAGCTACTTGTTTTTTTTTTTTAGTGCACCGATGTCCTTTCCCTTATTTAGCTCCGGTCTTGTAATACGAACGGTAATATGTCATATATCTTAATTGACCCAGAACAATTATCTAAATGACGGTAAAAACCCCATTAAAATCGGTCAAGTAGTTTTTGAGTCCATAAAGGACATACTCTCAGACTCACAGACGTTCAATTTTACGCTAAGGCATTCGATAAGTAATGGCGACACTGTTATTACATCGCCAAAATGTATTTAGGTTACTTTGACATTAATAACTTCATTTATAGTTTCTTGTCAAGCTAGCTATATGTTGCCAAATCCTTGGAAGATGCAATATTTCTGGATATCTCTTTCATTGATCGATCTAGAGCTTCCTGGATTTCAACTCTTGATTGAAATCGAATGCTTCTTATTCTTTGAGAATAAGTTGTAGTCACAAGGGCTCCTGTCTGGTGAATTTGGTGAACGTTCGAGTACTTCCCAATTCCACCTTCTAAACAAATTCTACTAAAATTAAAATATAAAATTATGGAATATTCACCTGAAAGGTCCGTCTCCTCAACTCAATTAATTATTTAACTGTAGCGCTTTCGGGGCTTGTCCCATCATCGGCAAGATTCAAAACTGGTGTTTCACTGAAGATCTGGTAGAGGGGGTTACATGTATTGGTTTCGTTTTCGTTTATCAGATTGTCGTTGTTGTGAGCTGCTTTCATGATTTTCATCTCTTCGAGCACGTTTACCTTCGCTGGATTATTTTCTCTGTGCATTACTGTTAGGGTGTCTTCAATATTTAACATGCGATGTCATTCATGGATAACGTGTTTTGCATAGCTTGATTTTCCTTCTGCGTGAATGAAGTCTCGAAAAATGTTCTTTAAATCTGATGTTAAAACTCCTGTTTGTTCTTCCTATATAAAATTTGTTGCAGTCCTTACATGTCAGTTTATAAACTCCTTTGCTGTTGAAAATGTTATTTTCTTCAATGTTATTGTTTATTATGTTGTTTAATTTGTTATTAGTTCTGTATGCTATTTTTACATATTTATCGGCTTTCTTTAGTGTATTGGCTAATTTTGTCGCTTCTTTTCCTGTGTATGTAAGTGTTATCCATGTTTTCTTGTTGTTGTCAGATTCTTTTTCTAGTTTAGTTATGTTGGTTATATTGTTCTTCCTTTTTAGTTTATTTACGAGTTTATCTATGATTTCTTCATTATAGCTATTGGTTTTTGCCATATATTTAATCTAGTTGAGTTCTTGGATATAACTGTCTTTGCTTAATGGGAGTTTCAACATTCTACTGATTAAGCTATTAAATGTACTAATTTTCGGTTGAAAAGGATGTGTAGATTTTTTGTTTATGGCCAGAGCATTGTTTGTGGGTTTCCGGTAGATACCGATTTCTAGTTTATTGTTGTGTAGATTTTTGGTTACTACTAAACATATTTTTAGGGCTGTATTACTTAGTGAGTGCGAGAGACAGTGAGTGTATTCCACAAAATATTGTTATTTCGAGAATTTAAATATTACAGATTTCTACAACAAACTGCTCAACAACGAACTACAAGATTACAACGGTCACCACTAGGAACGTTGATTTACAACAGTTTTGCCATTAGTTATCGAATACACTAGTATATGGGGTATTCCGAAACTATTCGTTCGAATTAATACCAGGATGTATAAAACATCAAAACAAATATATTTCGATAAGGAACATAATATGTTCCATATTATGGTCTCTGATGTCAACTTGTGATGTTAGGGACGATTACACAGAAGATAGTTTAACACTAATTACAGCAGTAGCATCACAGGTATTGCTCGAATGCACGACCATTGGCCTGTATGCATGTAGTACATTTTCTGACCAGTGATTGTCGTGTTCGTTCGAATATTCCTGGCATGTCCGCACTGGTCCCGGCAGCGACGGAAATTCTAGCGAGGAGGCTTTCTTCTGTTTCCACAACGGTTTCATACACCAGCTGCTTCATATGCCCCCAGAGGAAGAAATACAGACACTTGAGGTCAGGTGACCTGGGTGGCTAGGCCATAGGGTCACTTCGGCCGACACAACAGCTTATGTCAGCACCATTAACAAAATGTTCTCTGACACGTGAGCCACCTGGGTGGCTAGGCCATATGGTCACCTCGGCCGACACAACAGCTTATGCCAGCACTATGAACAGAATGTTCTATAACATTACAAGTTAATTTCAGAGACCATATGTTCCTTACCGAAATATATTTCTTTTGGTGTTCTCTACCTCCTGTATTAATTTGAACGAATAGTTTCGGAACATACTGTATGTAGAAGATTTGTTTACAGATATACGACGCCCTAATAATAAATTTAGTCATTATTATACGAGCCTACTGCTTTGCAGTTTATTTCAATTACGTAATTAATTTGACGACTATGAACATTTCAATATAAAATTCAATAGCGCAGAAGTGGAACTCGCTTATTGTTCAGTTCATCTCTCTTTAATAAATCAGGATATTGTGGACGCATTGAATTACTGCCAGAGCATGTATATTATTGAATTCAACACGCTTGCATGACCTGCATTTCTTGCATTACAAATTCTGGAGAAGCAAAAAGACCCGTGAAACAGCTACGTAATTCAGTCAATATTTCTACTGAGGTTTGCAGAAATACTTTAATGGAGTTTCTGCTCCATGTCATATCCTACATCCAGTCTTTAACAATTGCTCAGTGTATTATGAAGAAAGATACCAGCAAGATTTTTCAGTCAATCAGAATAAATGTGCTGAGATAAGGTTTCAAAAAGAGAACAGTCATCACACATGATTTATTACATTTTAAACAAAATATCGCTGACGTAGTTTTCAGGTTATAAAAATAAAACCAAATTATGATATATTGGTATTTGAAGAAGTGGCTGAATTAAAATGCAATAATTACAAATAGGAATGAGACGTACTAAAAAATTTAACATAGGCTCAATTATGGAAATGCATGCTATTATGTATTACAGGGAATCTTTTTATCACAGCGTCTCTTTAAAAACGTAAAACTGAAAATATATAAAGCTGTTATTCTCCCAGTTATCTTAATATATAAAAATTACGTGTCACGTTGCTTGTTCCCGATGGAATCCTAAACTACTGAACCGATTTTAATAAAATTTTGCACACTGTGTGCTGTTTGATCCAACTTGAGACCTACGGTTGTTTATAACTAAATTTATAGTCGCATTATTTTTATTGCAAATTATTTGTTTATTATTTAACAAAGAGTTATAATTATCTGTGAGTTCCATACGATTCTAACAGATGACGGTGTAAGGTAATTAATTGGTTTATTATTTAACCAGGTGGCTGTGCTTTTTGTTGTAACCGCGAATTTCAATTGAATTACAAATATTGATTATTTCATAATTTAAGTGTGTTCAGTGTTTATTTTATTTTCATTATATTGATAATAATATTAATTTCGTGTGTAAGTATTACTTTTAAGTAATCTGGCTGAAAGACAGCAACTTAATTTAAATTTATATTTTTTATATATAAAATATATAAAACAAAGTCGGATTAGTTGCACTATTTATAACTCAAGAACGGCTGGACCGATTTTTATGATCTTTGATTTGTTGGATTTGTTTCCGCCCCGAATAGCAGATAACTATTAAAACATCGGAAAAATTAACGTAAACATATTTAAAGGCGATACGACGTTCGCCGGACCAGCTAGTAGTATATAGATGTAAAACATGGACTCTTACTTTAAGGGACGAGAAAATATTACGAGTATTTGAGAATAAATTTCTTAGTAAAGTTTTTGGACCAAAGAGAGATGAACAGACAGGCGAATGGAGAAGTCTTCATGACAGAGAGGTAAGCAATCTTTATAGGAAAACTGACATAATAAGAGCAGTTAAGTCTCTAGACTGCATTGGGCAGGACATGTGACACGAATGGGGAATGAAAGAGGAGCATGTAAGCTTATTGTAGGAAAACCAGAGGGAAAACGTCCAGTTGGTAGACCAATAATGAGGTGGGAAATAACATTAACCATGATTTAAGGGAAGTAGATTAATACAAGGGGTGATTGGAAAACTACCTCACAATAGGGATGTATGGATATCTTATATCCGCGTGGTCGTGGACCTGCGGGTTCGATAATCCATTGAGTTAATTGGAAAGGAACTTGATGAAATGTTGGATCACGATGTTTCATTCTTTGAATAAAACATTATTAACAATTCATGAAGGGGATACAAAAGTTTCATTAAGTTAGACCTGTTGAGAGTTTCGTTTGATATTGGCCAATTGTTTAATTTAGCTTTATTTTGAAGCCGGTCAAATAGAGTTTACATTCCCGTGTGAATGGAAGTGGCGGTGCAAAGATACATATATGAATTATTCATATATACACTCCATACAATAAGCTATTCGCTAATTTGTGTGGACGCATAATGCATGTAAATACCGCACTTTCCAGATCCCTGTTTAAATGTTTAAACAAATACAAACACAAACGTTATCCCTAATTACAGCAGTGAATGTCAGCATCAGGATCTGCATGTTAATGACACTACATTCTTAACCGAATTCCACTTCACTCATCAATAACTAACTCACTGGCACTATGGTTCATAGTCGCCCTAACATAAGCTCTCCATTCACACCCTATCCTGAGCTAATGTTTCCCAATCATACCCCGAATAATCCATTTCCCTCAAATCATCTATCTGTATCTATAATGGAATGTTGAGCCATAACCTCTTCTTTGTTAGGAGTTAATAGACCAAATACATTTTTATTTTTTAGTTACCTTATTTGCCATGAGTGGCATGCGATCAATACACCGACTCAATGAGACATCTAGCAGGCAACTAAGGTATTACTAGGATGTTAAATATCCCTCCCGGAGGATTTGTGTTTGGATTTTTCCATCCTAAAAAAATCCATGGACCACCGGCCGGGTTTGATCCACGACCTCTGTATCAGAGGCAAGGAATATAACCACTAGACCACCGCGGCCGAGTATCTATAATTGTTTGCCATATTTAAAATTAAGGGGGTAAATGTAGGCTAGGAAGATTGTGGTATAATTTATAAAGCCGGGATACGAAATTAATTAAAATGACATAAAACTAAAGAACATGACAAGTTTTTGTAACTAGGATAACATATGGAAAAAGTTATTTTTGATGTAAGACCACCAATGAAGGTTATTTCTTTTCTTATAGTGCTTTCCCTGTCCAACTGTCCAATTGTCCAATGCGGGCGATATATATATATATATATATATATATATATATATATCCACCGCTGTGGTCTCTCGGTCTCTCGAGGTAGCGTGCTGCCTTGCCACGCAGCGGGCCCGGGTTCGATTCTCGGTCGGGACAGGCTCCTGAGTAGGTTTTTTCGAGGTTTTTCCTCACCTGTAAGACAAATGTCAGGACGCTTAGGGCCCAACGGTCGCCGAAAATCATCTGGCCATCATCATCCTTATCATTATCATCATCCTTCACCGGTATGGAAAGCAACGGGAAGCTACCATACCTATTCAATTCCTAGTAAAGCTGTAAAGCATAGCATGAAAACGCTATGATTGCAGTGAAAGACCTGCCCTCAGACAGAATTACTAGGGATGGATGTATATATATATCCATCCATAGTAATTCTGCCCGAAGACAGGTCCTTCACTGTAATCATAGCATTTTCATGCTATGCTTGCAGCTTTACTAAGGAATTGAGCTCGTTTCTTTCCACACCGATGAAGGATGATGACGACGCCCATATGATTTCGGGGACTGTTTGGGCCTTAAAGTTTTCCTGACACTTGTCTTACAGGTGAGGAAAATCCCCGATAAAAACCTCACCCAGAAAAATTGCCCCGACCGGGGATCGAACCCGGGTCCGCTGCGTGACAAGGCAACATGCTACCTCAAAACCACAGCGGTGGACAATATATATATATATATATATATAAAGACCAAAATAACAGGTGTTTATCCATTAATTCCATTCATAAATACCTTATAGATGATCAAGTGTTAATAAGTAAAAATGAACTAAAAAAATAAATTTGTGAACTACGTAAGATAAGTGAGAAATATAATTTCAAAATTTCACAAAAAATGGCTTTTCGAGGAAAATATAATGTTCGCACAAAAATAATACTACATGATACTCCTATAGAACAGGTAACAAGTTTCAAATATTTAGGAAGTGAGGTAACCTATAAATATATTAGTGAATGTAAAAATAAACTTTTCCTACAGGTATGCGGTGCAATAAATATGACGTTGAAAGGAAAAACGAGAATGGAAACTCAAATGAAGTTCTTTACGGTGATAGCAATGCCAGTTCTACTGTATGGATTAGAAACTTGAACCATGACACGAAATGATATTAATACATTGAAGGCTAAAAAATGAGGTTTTCGAGATCAGTTAAGGGTTCTACTAGGATGGATAAATTAAAAAATTAGGATATAATAAAATAATTAAATATCTTCTTCTTCTTCACTTCACGGGATAGGCATAAATTGCCTGTTCCGCCTCACAGTTTTTCTGTCCATCTTTTCACTGGCCTTCCTACGTTCTTTGAACCTCTTGGCTTGTAGTTGAATGCTTCTCTTGATAATCTTGTTACATTAAATATAAGATCATTAAAGGAAAGAATTCTTCATTTTAGAGATCAATGGATTGAACACCTAAAAAGAATGAGCTACAGTGGTATTCCTAGAAGAATTCTTGTTTATAAACCTGAAGTAAGGAGAGATTTGGGAAGACCACGGAAACGTTGATTGGAGAATATGTGAAACCGGCACAGGGTTAAGAGCCTAATCCCTGATTGAAGAAGAAGAAGAAGAAGATGAAGAAATACCTTGTAGATAATCACAAAAATAATAAACATGCATACAATTAAAATAGCATTTCAAACTTAAAGAAAGGGAAAAATAAAACGATAAATATCAGACCAAAGAGTATAAATAGTTAAGTTAATTAAAGAGAGCAGTAAGATAAAAAGAAAAAGACTCTTGAGGCAGTGCAATAAGGTATATGCTAGAAGTAACATTGTCTCTCGGAGAAAATTTTACGAATTTTTTCTAGCTTCATTTTATATGCAAATGTGATCAGCTAGAATCTTAGCCAACATTTCAACTTTGAAGCGATAGCTGCAATTTGAGATATATACATAAATCTCAAGTATACTATCTCTGTAGTAAAGACAATTCTCTTAGACTTGTTAATGCAATTCTCTTAAAAGCCTCTGATCTTCATTATTATCTTAGTTTTTTTCCCCTTTATACACAAGATGACTTGGAATCTTTGATTAAGACGAAGAGAACCAAATAAATTGGGAAGTATATTATATTACGTAATATGTATGAGTCAATAAAAGCCTTTCAGAATTATTTGTTCCAAATTCAGCAGCTGGATTGGCACCAATTTGAAACCTGAAAACCTACGAGAATAAAGTTATTATATAGAACCATCGGTTTTCGGATACTTTTGAAAAAAAAAATATATATATATGCTCAATTCTGGAAATGCATGCTGTTATGCACTGCAGAGACTTTTGATGTCCCAACTCCTTTCAAAAAACGTTAAACTGAAAATGTATAAAACTATTATTCTACCAGTTATATTATATGGGTGCGAAACATGGACTCTTACTTTAACGGAGGAAAGGAGATTACGAGTAGGCTATTTGAGAATAAAGTTTTTAGGAACATTTTTGGACCAAAGAGAGATGAACAGACATATGAATGGAGAAGACTACATAACAATGAACTACATGGTCTTTACAGGAAGCAGATATAATAAGAACAGTTAAGTCTCGTAGACTGCGATGGGCAGGACATGTTGCGCGTATGGGGAATGGAAGACATGCATGGAAGCTTCTTGTAGGAAAGCCAGAGGGAAAACGCCCAGTTGGTAGACCAAGAATGAGGTGGGAGAACAACATTAACTATGATTTGAGGGAAGTAGATTATACAGGGAATGATTGGAAAGCATTAGCTCTGGATAGGGATGTATGGAGAGCTTATGCCCGCGTGGTCATGAACCTACGGGTTCGATAGTGCCAGTGAGTAAGTAAGTAAGTATATATATATATTGGGAAAAGCAAGGAGATGCTCTATATTCTTTACTATTCAATTTCGCTTGGCATCAAATCTTTAGAAGATGAAGGAGACCTACAATTCAATGGTATTAATAAGCTGTTACACAAGATGACTTGGAATCTTTGATTAAGACGAAGAGAACCAAATAAATTGGGAAGTATATTATATTACGTAATATGTATGAGTCAATAAAAGCCTTTCATAATTATTTGTTCCAAATTCAGCAGCTGGATTGGTACCAATTTTAAACCTGAAAACCTACGAGAATAAAGTTATTATAAGAGCCATCGGTTTTCGGATACTTTTGAAATATATATATATATATATATATATATATATATATATATTGGAAAAAGCAAGCAGATGCACTATATTCTTTACTATTCAATTTCGCTTGGTATCAAATCTTTAGAAGATGAAGAAGACCTACAACTCAATGGTATTAATAATCTGTTAGTTTATGCTGATGATGTATTATTGGGCGATAGCGAGGATATACGAGTACTAAAGACCAACACGCACACTCTATTGAGTAACACTAAGAAATTGGGACTGGAAGTAAACATTAATAAAACTAAATATATGTTTAGACATAGAAATACATTATATAATGAAAATGGACAGTTAATGACAAATGACGGAAATCTTAAAGAAGGGGTTGAATTCAAGTACATAGGAACAATAATTACAAATAGGAATGAGATGCACAACAAATTAAATTAGGACTCAATTGTGGTAATAAATGCTATTATGCATTACAGGGACTCTTGTCGTCCCAACTTCTCCTTCTCTCTCTCTCTCTCTCTCTCTCTCTCTCTCTCTCTCTCTCTCTCTCAAAAAAAAAAAACTTAAACCTGTTATTCTGCCAATTATATTATATGGATGTGAAACGTGAACTCTTACTTTAAGAGAGGAAAAGAGATTACGAGTATTTGAGAATAAAGTTCTTAGGAAAATTTTTGGACCAAAGAGAGATGAACAGACAGGTGAATGGAGAAGACCATTTAATAGTAAGCTACATAATCTTTACAGAAAACCAGATCTAATAATAACAATTAGGTCCTGTAGACTGCGATGGGCAGGACATATGGCACGAATGGGGAATAAAAGAGGATCATGGAAGCTTTTTCTAGGAAAACCTGAGGGAAAACACCCAGTTGGTAGACTGAGAATGATGAGGGAGAATAACATTATCCATGATTTGAGGGAAGTATATTATAGGGAGATGATTGGAAAACATTAGCTCAAGATAGGGATGTACGGAGAGCTTATGTCCGCGCGGCCATGAACCTAAGGGTTCGATAGTGCCAGTGAGTTAGTTAGTTATAAGAACTATCCAGATGTGTGGATTAATTGCGACGGTGAAACCCGTTATTTTTTATTCATTTTAGAACATAGTTTTCAAAACACGTAGAAATCTAGCAGTGTGTTGCAGCAATCTTCAGAAAATCTATTTGAAAGTACTGCCTCAACTTCACGCTAAGCTGATTAGAAGAAATGAGATTATGAAAAGAACTCAATTTTCAATAACATTCAGCTCTGTGCGCTGTATCTAATACTTGCACATGCTCTATACTTCTATAGCAAACGGACATGAATTGAAAATATATTTAGAATCTTAATAAAATGAAATGGCAAAATATTTAGCGCTTTTATACAAATAGAAAATATAAGACTCATTTTATAAGAATATATTATTTAAGTTAATATACGAGTCGAATAAAAACCATATAAAACTAGAACGTTTTATGCAATTACACATTAAATGTTTAATTTCAACTATATATATAGTTCAGGCGTTTATTTTTATTATGTCATATATATATATATATATATATATATATATATATATACATAAATATACATATATATACATATACACACATATATATATACATATACATATATATACATATACATATACATATATATATATATAACACATATATATACATATATACACACACATATATATACATATATATATACATATATACCCACACATATATATACATATATAATATATATTATATATATATACACACACATATATACATATATATATATACACACACACATATATATATATATATATATATATATATATATACACATCCATCCATAGAAATTCTGCCCGAAGCCAGGTCTTTCACTGCAATCATAGCATATGCATGCTATGCTTTGCAGCTTTACTAGGGAATTATAGGTGTGGTTTCCACACCGGTGAAGGATGATGATGATAATGATAAGGATAATGATGATTACCGGATGAATTTCGGGGACCGTTGGGCCCTAAGCTTCCTGACATTTGTCTTACAGGTGAGGAAAAACCTCGAAAAACCTCACCCAGGTGCCTGTTCCGACCAGGAATAGAACCCGGGCCCACTGCGTGACAAGGCAGCACGCTACCTCGAGACCACAGCTGTGGATATATATATATATATATATATATAACATGATAAGCCACGTGTGTTTTTTTCTGAGATATAATGACTTTAATGTTTCAAAAAATTGTATGTACTAAATGGACAGTATTGTTGTTAATACAGTACATTGTGTGTATCCACTGCTGTGTGGTCTCGAGGTAGCGTGCTGCCTTGTCACGCAGCAGGTCCGAGTTCGATTCCCGGTCGGGACAGGCTCCTGGGTGAGGTTTTTCTTCGGTTTTTTAAGACAAATGTCAGGAAACTTAGGGCCCAACGATCCCCGAAAATCATCATCATCATCCTTCACCGGTGTGGAAAGCAATCGGGAAGCTACCACACCTATAATTCTCTAGTAAAGCAAAGGAGATTACGAGTATTGAGAATAAAGTTCTTAGGAAAATTTTTGGACCAAAGAGAGATGAACAGACAGGTGAATGGAGAAGACTACATAACAATGAACTACATGGTCTTTATAGGAAGCCAGATATAATAAGAACAGTTAAGTCTCGTAGAATGCGATGGGCAAGACATGTTGCGCGTATGGGGAATGAAAGACGTGCATGGAAACTTCTTGTAGGAAAGCCAGAGGGAAAACGCCCAGTTGGTAGACCAAGAATGAGGTGGGAGAACAACATTAACTATGATTTGAGGGAAGTAGATTATACAGGGGATGACTGGAAAGCATTAGCTCAGGATAGGGATGTATGGAGAGCTTATGTCCGCGCGGCCATGAATCTACGGGTTCGATGGTGCCAGTGAGTAAGTAAGTAAGTAAAGCTGCAAAGCATAGCATGAAAGTGCTATGATTGCAGTGAAGTACCTGCCCTGGGATAGAATTACTCTGGATGGATGGATATTGTGTATCTATATGTTTTAACTAAACACTGGCGCACTTTCAAATTATTTACAATCATCATCAATGGATTAGGCATTGGCCTGTTTCGCTTCAGGATAGAAATTGATTCTATGGATATTTCAATACATATTTTGTTTGCTATCATTGTAATAAATGACACTTCTTAATAGAATGTGGCTTATCATATTACTGCCCTAATACCTTCACACACACACGCACGCGCACATACACACGCGCACACGCACGCACACACATATAGGGTGAGTCTAAATTCCACTTACAGAGTTTGAGGACTTATAGAGGGTACCCAAACAATTAAATTTAACATAGAAACCCATGTCCGGAAATGTATAGTTTTTCTGTTACACCCAAAAAACCACAACCCATGTTGCTCTCTCCGACTCCTGCTGCTTGTCGTCTGGAAACACAATAAGGGCTCGATGTGACGATCACCAATCCCTGGTCCTCCAACATCCGCCGCAGCCATAACTCGTGGTAGTTGGTCTTCCTCGGATTCTACAGGGATATCGTACATTAAGGATTTCTTGTGAGCTCATAGGTAGTAGTCTAGCGGGGCCAAGTCGGGAGAACGTGCAGGCCAAGCAATCGTACCTGTCATTGCACCGAACTTCGCCGTACAATAACATCATGTATGCTATGGATAACAGCAACACAGTACCAATGAAGTACTTACACCTTGTACTGTCGTGAAGGATTATTATTGCACTGGGTGGATCACAAACTTAACTGAACAGCACATAGACAAACTTGTAGTGGACATGGAACATTAGGTAATCGGGGAATGACGTATGGACTATCCTAGTTAAGAAGCCCATCCTAGTGAGTGGCGCCGAAAAAGCGTGTGAGGTGATTTTGCGTGTAGCGGAAAATTGGTACGTTTCCGGACATGAGTTTCTATGCTAAACTTAAATGCCTAGGTCCCTACTACATGTCCTCAAACCCTGTAACGGAAATTTAGACTCACCCAATATATATATATATATATATATATATATATATATATATGTGTGTGTGTGTGTGTATATAATACGGAGCCGCCAATTTAAAAATTATAGAAACAAAATATTTTTAAACGTATATTGATTTAATTGTTATCACTGCATAATAAAGCAAGGAGGTACATGGTCAGAAAGTTATACAATCCCATAGTAGTAAGTTTTCATAATAGTGTATTGCTAATACTCGCATTAAATATTTACTCGGTCATCAATGGACCACTTGCCAGTTTTTATAGTCAGAAAAATCTTTATACTACGCTGATAATTGAATCCGGTTTCTCTGGGAAGCTAGCGAGACATGCAAATATTCATTTTACACAGAAAATTATGTTTTTAAAACCTATATCACAATATCGTCCACCGCTGTGGTCTTGAGGTAGCGTGCTGACTTGTCACGCAGCGGGCCCGGTTTCGATCCCCGGTCGGGACAGTTTTTCTGGATGAGGTTTTTCCTCACCTGTAAGACAAATGTCAGGAAAACTTTAAGGCCCAAACGGTACCCGAAATCATATGGCCATTATCATCATCATCATCATCCTTCACCGGTGTGGAAAGCAACGGGAAGCTACCACGCCTACAATTCCCTAGTAAAGCTGCAAAGCATAGCATGAAAATGCTATGATTGCAGTGAAAGACCTGCCCACGGGCAGAATTACTGTAGATGGATGGATAGATGGATGGATCACAATATCAGTACATTAGGTTACGTATTTTACGTATTATTTGTTGTTAATTTAACCCTGATAAAAGGGAAGAGAAGACCCCGTGATCTTCATTTTTCAAGATAAAATAAACAATAACAACATTTATTATTATTATTATTATTTTTATATTGAAGCGGGGAGCAAAGTACAATCGGATAACTACTGTAATGTAGAGAAGATCCTCAATAAAAATTGTCAATCTTAATAATATTTTTATAAATTAAATTAAAGTATTATTTATTGCTAAAATAATACTATCAGTGAGGTATATAAGTTAGTTATTAAACAATTTATTATTTTTTAACAATGCTATAGTTTGACAGTCTCTGACATAGGGCGGAAGAGAATTCAAAGTTCTAGCAAGTGAAACTGTAAAAGATAGTGAGTAATACACAGTGTGATGACGAAAGATATAAAGGACAATGTGCTGATGGGGATCGAGTGCGTGTCGGAGAGTCTAATGAATCTGCGTGATGAATAATTAGACAAAGATAAGCGTGGAGAAGGGATAAGGAGTCGGCAGTTTTACGATCTCAGACGAAGCCACGATAATTGTTCCTGGGACTGTGTAACATGATCAAATCTGCTAATTTCGTCCAAAAGTTCAGAGACCTAATTTTTTATCGTAGTTACAGGTTCATTTTCTAACCTCGTGGCTCCTAACAATGGGAGAATAAAAAGCTCATCTGTGCAGATTCCAATAAATTAATAATAATATGAATGATTGTAGAAAATAAGTAAATACATAAGAATTTGAATGATCGTAGAAAATAAGTAAATAAATAAGAACTTGATTTATTGTAGAAAATAAGTAAATAAATAAGAATTTGATTGATTGCAGAAAATAAGTAGGCCTAGATAAACAAGAATTTGATTGTAGAAAATGAATAAATAAATAAGAATTTGATTGATTGTAGAAAATAAGTAATTAAATAATAATTTTATTGACTGTAGATAATAAGTAATTAAATAAGAAATTGATTGCTTGTAGAAAATAAGTAAATAAATAAGAATTTGATTGAATGTAGAAAAGAAGTAAATAAGAATTTGATTGAATGTAGAAAATAAGTAAATACATAAGAATTTGATTGATTGTGGAAAATAAGTAAATAAAAATAATTTGATTGATTGCAGAAAATAAGTAAATAAAAAATAATTTGTTTGATTGTAGAAAATTAATAAATAAATAAGAATTTGATTGATTGTAGAAAATAAGTAAATAAATAAGAATTTGATTGACTGTAGATAATAAGTAATTAAATAAGAAATTGATTGCTTGTAGAAAATAAGTAAATAAATAAGAATTTGATTGAATGTAGAAAATAAGTAAATAAATAAGAATTTGATTGAATGTAGAAAATAAGTAAATAAATAAGAATTTGATTGAATGTAGAAAATAAGTAAATAAATAAGAATTTGATTGATTGTAGAAAATAAGAAAATAAAAATAATTTAATTGATTATAGAAAATAAGTAAATAAATAAGAATTTGATTGATTGTAGAAAATAAGTACATAAAAATAATTTGAATGCTTTTAGAAAATAAGTAAATAAATAAGAATTCGATTGATTGTAGAAAATAAGTAAGTAAATAAGAAATTGATTGATTATAGAAAATAAGTAAAAAATAAGAATGTAATCGATTGTAGCAAATAAGCAAATAAGTAAGAATTGTATTGGTTGCAAAAAAATAAGTAAATTAATAAGAGTTTGATTGATTGATTGTAGAAAGTAAGTAGATGAAAAGGAATTTGATTGATTGATTGTAGAAAATGAGTAAATAAAAATGATGTTTTTATTATTAATTTAACATTTCTCAATGAAAGATAAATTAAATTTGAAGAGAAAAATTTTCGCCTAGACCGGGACTCGAACCCGGGACCCTTGGCTTTCCGGGCCAAGTGCTCTACCAACAAAAAAAAAATCAAATTTAAATAAAAATGAATTTGATTGAATGACTGATGAAAATAAGTAAATTAATAAGAATTTGATTGAGTGTAGAAAATAAGTAAATAAATACGAATTTGATTGATTGTTGAAAATAAGTATATCAATAAGAAAACAGTAGTTGTAATGATACATTAGAATTGATGAAAATGTGAAGTAAATATCATAACGAGGTAACTAACAATCTAACAAACCCACTTCAATAAATGTTTTGGAGAGAAAGGGAAGACACTTGTGGTTTGTCGTAAACAGAAACTCGCGCTGTTCAGATATCTGCGGTCATACAAATTCTCGCTCTGTGGAATGAATATTGTATTATTTTTCACTATAGAAAACACAATCCAATTCTGTTCATATTAACTGCGACCAGAAACCCACTGTGGCTGTCGATACGTGCATTTACAGGTCTGTTATTGAAACCGACCCGCAAAACATGTTTATCTCGCATGCTCTTTCAAAGACACGCCCAGACCAATGCAATTGCAATAAGTGTTTATATTTACCTGCAACATGCTAATATTTTCAAAAAATAGTTCCAAACTTATTTATAGAACAATTCTTTGCATTGATTAAATATCTACTTCCAAATAAAAACCAAACAAATGATGTAGTCTACCTCGCATATAGATTATTATTGCTTTCTTGTGAATAATGACGTCACGGAGATGCTCGTAAATTTTCGGTAAAGTTCAGCCCGTGATCGGAAGTCGAATTTCTTAAAATTTAAATAAAAACTACTTGACGAAGAGACGTGCAATTTTATTACAGCACATTTAATTGTAATACTAGTTGCAGTGATGTAGGCTACAATTTATTTAATATTTTATTATTGTAAGGAATCCCATTAATACCATTAAATGTTTTGTATTATCTATACCATTTTTGACAATGTGGAACCCGGGCACTCTCGACTGTCTTGCTGCTCAATCAGCTGGCTTACTCACACACAGTTACTGGAGACTGGTTCTACATTAAATAAATATAGAGTTTTCATTGGAATAATAATGCTTTGGTTTTGAATTAACTAATTAACTCACTAGTACTACCGAATCCGTAGGTATTCCCCACCTCAATCTTGATCTACCTGAACTGGGCGGTCTCCCACTAGTTTTCCTACATGGACTTTCTAAGACCCTCTTTCATTCACCATTCGTACAACATGTCCTGCCCATCACAATTCTCGAGACTTAACTGTTCTTATTATGCATATTTTCACATAAAGATCATGTAGTTCATTGTTACATAATCTTCTCCATTCGACTATGTGTTCATCCTCTTTGGTCCAAAAATATTTCTATTATTATCGTATTTTTTTCTCCTCTCTTAATGTAAGAGTCCATGTTTCACATCCATATAATATAACTGGGAGAATAACAGTTTTATATTTTTTTAATATAACGCATTTTTAGAGACGTTGGGACAAGAGTCCCTGTAGTGCATAATATCATTCATTTCCAGAATTGAAGCTATGATTAATTTCTTTGCGCATCTCATTCCTATTTACAATTATTGTTACTATTGTTCTAATGAATTCAGTCACTTCTTCAAAACTTACTTCATTTGCTGGGTTTTGAAAATTCATGAAAAATATTTACATTGCAAATAATTGTCAAAATGTACCCTAATTTATATAAAATAGATCTTTAAAATATAGATGCCTATAATTAGATAAGTAGCAATATGCATTACAACAAAAAAGTATTATAAAATAATAGTCATAGAAAGAATTCAAGCTCAAATAAATTACCATTGAGCAAATTTGTCGCACTTATTACTCCCCAGATTTGATTTGCGACGCCAATGACTTGATTAATAACAATTTATCTACTATTATAACAGTCAGTGACACTTTAGTTCGTAGTTACTAGGCAACAAAACCGATACTTTATATTCTAACAAAACACGCTATCTAACATAAAATACGGGTTCAACAAAACGTAAAATATACTTTAATGATTAATTCGTATAACTACATAAATCGAATATTTATTTGTATTTCTGCTGGTTGAGTGGAAGAGAGGGCCTTATGGCCTTAACTCTGCCAGAATAAATAAAGTATTATTATTATTATTATTATTATTATTATTATTATTATTATTATTATTATTACAAATAAACTTTCCTTGGCTTTTCTGGAAGTATATTAGCAGTTGTACCTTGGACTGCTTTAAAAATTTTTCCTGATGAACCGTGAAAATCACTTTCTGCGTTTTTTTTTACTTTAAATTCACACAAATGGAACTAGCACCCAGAATTGTAGAATATATGAACAAGATTTGTTGACTAATCGTGTGCTTTTTTTTCCCAAAGCCCAAATTACTCTTTCTCTAATCTTATTGTTTCCGCAATAAATTAATTTAAATAAATATACTAAATATACAACGTATAATAAAATACTCTGAACATAGATAAAATATTGTAGACAACACGTTACAAAATTAGGTTTAGTGACATATGAAACTAGCACCCAAAATTGCAGAATATAACAATAATGTTTGTTGGTTGATCGTGTTTAGCGCAAGACAAATTTGATATGGAATTCATGATAAAAAGGTTGAAAAACACATATGAATCATGGGTCTCACAGTAAATTTACAAAAAAACAATATCTGGCAGTAAATAGCAATGAAAGAGAAAATTTAATATTGGAGCAAGGAATCCAAATGAAGCAAGTGAAACGAACTAAATATTTGGGAATAATTATGGATAACATTGAAGGATAGGCAAAGAGAATACAAAACATAGAATTGAATTGAGTAGCAAAATAATATCATCGTTAAATTTCATATGGTCGGATAAGCATATTTGGAAAGACACAACAAAAAATATATTGGCAAAACATTGGTGGAATCTGTTGCAATGTATGGAAGTGAGGTATGGACAATCAATAAGTACTGCAAGAATAGACTAATACCTCTAGAAATGGATTATTTACGCAGAAGTGCCAGAAAGTCAAAATTAGAACATGTCACAAATAAGGAAATTAGAAATATAATGGAAGCAGAAGAAAGCATAATTGAAAGAATTGAGGAGAAGGAATTAAAGTGGTTAGGACATGTTTTAAGAATGGAAGATGAGCGATGGCCTAAGCAACTATATCAATGGCATCCGACCAGAAGGATTCCGAAGTTAACATGGAAGGAAGACATGAAGACATTAATGCAAGCAAGAGGGCTAAGCATTGAAGATGCCCAAGATCGTAGGCTTTGGAGGTTTGGCGCGGGAAGACGGCAGCAGCTGTAAAAACCCAAGATAGATAGATAGATAGATAGTGTTTTTTTTTTCTCCAAAGCACACATTACTCTTTCTCTAAACATATATTTTCCGCAATAAACACATTTAATTAAACATATATTTTTCTCAATAAATAAATTTAATTAAACATATATTTTTCGCAATAAATACGTTTAATTAAAAATATATTTTCCGCAATAAATACATTTAATTAAACATATATTTTCCGCAATAAATACATTTATTAAACATGTATTTTCGCAATAAATACATTTAATTAAATACACAACGTATTCTAAAATATAATGTTACAACATTAGGTTTAGTAACTCGCTGCTCTTAATACATTCCCTTCAGTCACGTTCTAACTTGAGCTTCTCGTTACTAAATATCTGCTTTTGTAACTAGTCTTCAAAATAACTATTTTTTCGCGATAGTGCTTTTTGTCATACTTACAGCAATGTCGACCATGATTGAACGGTCAACTTCATGCATTTCGGGGTTGCCAACCTAAATAACTATTCTCTAATAAAATAACTATACTGTAATATTACATATTACAAACCACGTGTGGGAAGTAAAACCACGGCCCTCTATGTATACTACGTACAATGTATATGCAAAAATATATCCCAAAAGATAGTGTTAATATACATTATATGAAACAAATCACTGCATTTTAAATGAACTGAACTGTATTTGAAACAATATAACACAATGATAGTATTCCTTTAGCAATATTAATATATTTAATTATTTATGAAAATAATATTAAGAATAACAAATATTTTTATTTGTTTTGTTTTAAATATTGTATAATCGTAAAATTAGTTTTCTATATCTCATTATTATCCTTTGTTTTTTATATACACTAGACAGGGACAATTTAATATGTCTTGCTTGTATACATTTTATTATTAGTTTTAGTCTTAATTTTAACTAATATTAACTGGTTGTATTATAGATCGTAATATATTAGATATTATCTTTTGATCAAATTTTTACTTAGTGTTTAATATTAGAGTTAATACTTACTTACTTACTCACTGGCACTATCGAACCCGTAGGTTCATGGCCGCGCGGACATAAGCTCTCCATACATCCCTATCCTGAGCTAATGCTTTCCAATCATTCCCTGTATAATCTACTTCCCTCAAATCATAGTTAATGTTGTTCTCCCACCTCATTCTTGGTCTACCAACTGGGCGTTTTCCCTCTGGCTTTCCTACAAGAAGCTTCCATGCACGTCTTTCATTTCCCATACCTGCAACATGTCCTGCCCATCGCAGTCTACGAGACTTAACTGTTCTTATTATATCTGGCTTCCTATAAAGACCATGTAGTTCATTGTTATGTAGTCTTCTCCATTCACCTGTCTGTTCATCTCTCTTTGGTCCAAAAATTTTCCTAAGAACTTTATTCTCAAATAGCCTACTCGTAATCTCCTTTCCTCCGTTAAAGTAAGAGTCCATGTTTCGCACCCATATAATATAACTGGTAGAATAATAGTTTTATATATTTTCAGCTTAACGTTTTTTGAAAGGAGTTGGGACATCAAAAGTCTCTGCAATGCATAATAGCATGCATTTCCAGAATTGAGCCTATGTTTAATTTCTTTGTGCGTCTCATTCCTATTTGTGATTATTGTTCCTAGGTATTCGAATTCAGCCACTTCCTCAAAATTTCCCTCATTTGTCATTAGCTGTCCATTTCCATTATATACTGAATTTCTACCTGTGACCACATATTTAGTTTTACTGATATTTACTTCCAGTCCTAATTTCTTAGTGTTACTCAATAGTGTGTGCGTGTTGGCCTTTAGTATCTCCTCGCTATCGCCCAATAGTACTACATCATCAGCATAAACTAACAGCTTATTAATACCATTCAGTTGTAAGCCTTCCTCATTCTCTAGTACAAAATTAAATAGTAGAGGAGATAGTGCATCTCCTTGCTTCAACCCATTCTGGATTTCAAAAGTGTTTGAAAACTGTTTGCCTACACGCACCCTACTATTTGAGCCATTTAGACACATTCGTATAAGTCTAACTAACTTTTTAGGAATTCCGAACTCCAGCAGGATACTATATAACTTCTCCCTCTTAATTGAATCATATGCTTTTTTGAAGTCTACATATAGTTGATGTACAGTGCCATTATATTCCCATTTCTTTTCTAAAATCTGTCTTATACTAAAAATCTGATCTGTTGTAGACCTGTTTCTTCTAAATGCACACTGATGATCTCCTAGAATGTCATAAATGTAGGGAGTAAGTCTGCTTACTAATATATTTGTAAGAATTTTGTATGAAGTTGAAAGTAATGAGATGCCCCTGTAGTTGTTTCAATCAGTTTTATCTCCTTTCTTATAAATTGGTACGATAATTGATTCCTTCCATTCATCTGGAAGAGCTTCTTTTTCCCAAATCATACTAAGCAACCAGCGTATTTTGTCTATCAATTTTTCTCCTCCTGATTTTATGAGTTCTGCTGGGATCTCATCTGAACCTGATGCTTTATACATCTTCAATTTTTCAATCGCCATTTCAACCTCTAATGCACTTGGCTCTGCGACTAGCATTTCTGCTGTCTGTAACTTATCCTCCTCAATGTCCTGTTCTGTATGTACATTTAATAGCTGATTAAAGTAACTTTTCCATCTATTTAATATACTCCTAGAATCTGCAATCATATCCCCATTTTCATTTCGAATTATGTTTGTTCTAGCCTGAAACCCTTTCTTCTCTATACTAATTCCCTGAAATAATTCTCTAATGTTCCTATTTTTTGCATTCATTTCAATATCATTAATCTTCTCTCTCAAATATTCCCTCTTTTTACTCTTTAGTAACTTAGTGGTTTCCCGTCTAATACTACCCAATTGCTCTAAATTTACCTCATTTGGCTCGTGTAACCATTTAATGTTTGCTAGTTTTCTTTTCTTTACAATGTCGGCACATTCCTCATCAAACCATTTCTTGTTTTGCCTCTTTTTTAAACAACC
Source organism: Diploptera punctata (assembly GCA_030220185.1). NCBI lineage: Eukaryota > Metazoa > Arthropoda > Insecta > Blattodea > Blaberidae > Diploptera > Diploptera punctata. The sequence goes on from JASPKZ010008859.1 coordinate 647,146, forward strand.
AATGCTTTCTGATGCTGAAAATTGAATAGTATCTCTTATAGCCTCCATTCTTTATTTATATCAGTCTGTTCTTCTTCGTTTGCCACATTGTCATCTGAAGATTCCAGTACTTCAAATCTATTAGCAATTTTGATTTGGTATTCTTGCCGCATTTCATCATTTCTCAAGTTTTTTAATTCATATTTTACAGAATCATCTTTAGCATTCGTTCCTCTCATAAGCAATAGCCGTTGTCTGATTTTCACTCTGACCAGATGATGATCCGAATTGCAGTCTGTCCCTCTAACTGATCTAACATCAATGATGCTACTGTGCCAGCGTTTATCCACTAATACATGATCTATCTGGTTCCGAGTTTCTCCACCTGGGGACGTCCAGGTGTATTTATGAATATCCTTATGCTGAAATGTTGTGCTCTTAACAATCAGATTCTTTGATGTGGCAAATGTGACTAATCTAACCCCGTTGTCGTTACTATCTCCATGAAGACTGAATTTGCCTATTGTTGGTTTGAATATATCTTCCCGCCCCACTTTTGCATTAAAATCTCCTAAGACAATTTTCATATGATATCGGGAAAGGCTATCAAATAAGAATTCTAATTCTTCATAGAACTCATCCTTGATCTTGTCATCTTTATCTTCTGTGGGGGCATGTACATTTACAATTGAGGGGCTCAGTGGAATAAGGGCCCATCCCAACCGATGGTTGATTTTTAGTTATTTGCAGATTATGTATCCTATGACCATCTTCTGTTAATCTTTAGAAGCTCATAACTCTAACTTTGCTCAAAAGAGGATAAATGAGACTTTATGTCTAAGAAAAATTTCTAACTTCTTCACGCGCGCGGGAAATAAAGGCCCATCCCAACTGCTGACACGTGACCGTATATTGTCCGCTACTCTGTGGTCCGCTGCAATACTGACTAGCATTGCCGGCAAATATCAGTAAATGCAGAATGGCTGATGCGACAGATTCTTGTGCAAATGGAAATAGTGAAATAAAATATAAGAAAAGAAAAATAAATGTGCAAGAGTGGAATAAATCGAAGCAGAACATTTTACGCAACAGTGGAAATGAATACATATCGGACTGAATCAGTTGCTTCAAGAGATGCGGACGAAATTGCTAGTTGTTTATTAAAAGCTGTGCCACTGATTTGAAAAAGGAGCTAATAAAAAGAAACTTATAAAGTGATTCATGTGTTGGTCAAAACAAGAATTACACATTATTGGGACTTTGGCTGTACATGATTGATTGTGGTTGGTTTGAAGAAATTGAACATACATTTCTTGTACCGGGTCACACTTTCTTTCCCTGTGATGTTGACTTTGGTGTGATTGAAAAAGTTAAAAGAAAAATACAAGTGGTTTATACACCTGAACAGTGGGCTCACCTCATAAGAAAGAGATGATCAAAGAAACCATTCACAGTAATTGAGATAAATGCAGAAGAGTTTATAGATTTGGATAACTTAAATAAAATGTTCACAAAGAGTAATGTGACGCTGGATAAGCATAAGGTAGACATCAGAAAAGCATATCAGTTTCGTTTCGTGGAAAACAGACATGTAATGTATGTAAAATCCAGTTTCGGTGATTTGGCTTTAGAGGAAGTAATAAGCTTTTAAAAAAAAGGAAAGTAAAGTGTCCTGTATTACGAGATGTAATATTGACAACAAAATTCCCTAACGGTAGGATGATAAAGAAGACATCATGACTCACATGACATTTTTACCACCTGTACACCAGACATTTTAACAGTAGCCTTAAATCAGATGATGATGATGATGATGATTATGATGATGGTGACGATACAAATGCTGCAAACGTAGAATACGTAGATTAATGCAATATTCAAGTTAAAAGTGTTATTTAATTTGTTTATTTATGTTGTATTCTTTTATATTCTGAATTTTTTTTTTTCTTAGATTAGACATATGAAACAATATAGTGATCTATACATTTGCAGGCAGAAAGCTTATTTTATGTACAAGACATGTACCAAATATTATCAATGTGTGCTCTATATATTTTACTCAATGTAGAATTTAATAAAATGCAATTTTTCTCCAAACTTAGTTCAGTTGGGATGGGCCCTTATTCCACTGACCCACTCAATTATAAAATCATGTCGTTTACCCTTTAGAATTATGTATGATATCCTATCATTAACAAACTTAATATCTCGGATAGCGGATAGGATCCTCCTTCTGACTAAAAAACCCGTTCCAAATGCAGGTCTTTCTGCACCCCCATAGAATAATTCAAAGGTTCCTGATTCCTGACTACCTTCTCCTGGCCACCTAACTTCCTGTAAATATTAGAGTTAATTAAGATTGTTATATTCTGATGTAATATATGTCTGTCCTGGTGAGTGGAAGAGAAGGCCACATGGCCTTAACTCCACCAGGCTAAATAAATCTAATCTAATCTAACCTAAAAAAAAGTCAATTTTTTATAATGAACCCAATAATTTCCAACAAAGATGTTATTATTTTACTAGTATTTATCATTTTAAAACACCATCTCGCAGAAAACGATGTACAACGCACGTTTGTAAAGTGGTTTACTGAATCTCGGAAATTAAAAACCTCGGTTTTTAAACATTTTCCTCGCTTCTGTAAAAACCACAACCCAACCTCGCATCGTAATATACTATTAAGCCTCATAAATAAGAATGTTTGTTATTTGTAGTTAGCAGTAAAACATTTTTTTTTTGCTAAAGGAGAAACTCAGAAATGTCATAAAAGACAACCTAGTGGTACGAGAAAAAAAAATGTTATACAGCTAACCTACAAATATCAAACATTATAATTTACGAGGCTTAATAGTATATTAGCTATATAACATGCAATTTCACAGATTGTTATATTTCGAAAGGCCCATACATAGTGTTCTGGATTCTAGAAGACAAAGAAGAAAATACTTTATCCCAACAGGTAGGTAGTTGAAAACTTCGAACATTTCTTTTGGATGATGGCCTTACAACAGGTGTTTCCAAGCTCGAGCCATATTCCATCACGCAGCTGTCGAAAGCTTCAGTTTTCTATTACAGTAATGGATTGCCCGAGCACGAGCGATCCATCAAGCTGAGGATAGACTAACTTGTATTCCACCAACAACAATAATGGACTCAATAGCTGATAAAGTACATTACTAATTAGATTGCCGGGAAATGGACCACGTAGCCGCCAGGATAACATATCGCTTAGTACAAGTATCACTGGACATCTCGAACACTTGTCACCAGGGGATTCAATTTCACATAAATTTCATAATAAAAACTAAGAATGGAATTCGCCCATATTTAGATTTTATCCATTCACACGTAACTAACTAACTCACTGACACTATTGCACCCGTAGGTTTATGACCGCGCGGATATAAGGTCTCCATACATCCCTATCCTGAGCTAATGTTTTCCAAACATTCCCTGTATACTCTAATTCCCTCAAATCATGGTTAGTGTTATTATCCTACTTCGTGCTTGATCTACCAACTGGGAGTTTTCCCCCTGATTTTCTTACAAGAAGCTTCTATGCAGTTCTTTCATTCCCCATTCGTGCCACATGTCCTGCCCATTGCAGTCTTCGAGAATTAACTGTTCTTATTATGTCTGATTTCCTACGAAAGATCATGTAGCTCACTGTTATTAGTCTTCTCCATTCACTTGTCTGTCCATCTGTCTTTGGTCCAAAATTTCTCCTAAGAAGTTTATTCTCAAATACTCGTAATCTTTTCTCCTCCTTTACAGTAAGATTACATGTTTCCAAACCATATAAGTGGGAAATAACAGTTTTATATATTTTCTATATAACTGTGAACAAATTACACTGATCAACATGATTTTTGTCTCTGAGTACCAATAGTTGTACTTAATGCAGTTTTTTTATCTTGTTTTCAAATATGTCTTCAGAATTTCTCCATCGCCCTCAGTTTTTTTTGTTTCAATTTCAATTAATAGATTTAAATAATTATTTTTTTAATAAACGTTTTTTCGTCTATTTGTCTATTGTAAAATAAAACCAAATGAGCTAACTCAGGAGATTTGAGATATGGAAAAGAGATATCAAGGCAAATGGAATCCTAATATGCTGGCCGATTATTGTTGGACCATCTAGAGGGGTGCTCCACAGGCGAAATACAGCAGAAAATCGTCATTTCTTACTTTCTAGGTGGGTCCGAATGTTAGAATATTGTATAGTTACGAATGTAGAAAATATTGAAGTGTTTGAAATCATAAGTTCTTGTCTCTTGGAAACCTTGCGTGATGGAGAAAACCCGATTTCATATTTAAATTTAGGAGAAAATATACTATCAGAACCACAATTTCTTTTTTGTTGCTCAGTGTTACCGAATTAATAAAAACAAACAGGTACACTCTCACATATACAAGTTTCCTCTAAATGTAAAAACCAAGTAAATTAAATCTGGAAATAGTCACCACTACATGAGTGGTGTAAACAACAACCTGGAGACTATATACTATAATGTATGAAACAATTTTAATGTGCTTGGTTATTCTGTCACTGTCAATACTAATAAAATTCATTGTTAAAACCGTTGAGGTGGAGAGTCATAAAATAAAATAAGTTAAAATACCTTCTTAGGTAAAATCCGTCGTCCTCAACTTTTAAAATATGTGATCTTTATGCTTGTAGGCCTTTCAGGACATCAGTCCATCTTCAGCAGTTCATTCTTCGCTACAGCATCAACCATCAACCTGGATGCTGTAGCGAAGAATGAACTGCTGAAGATGGGACGGATGTCCTGAAAAGCCTACATGCATAAAGATCAGATATTTTAAAAGTTGAGGACGACGGATTTTACCTAAGAAGGTATTTTAACTTATTTTATTCTATGTCACTGTGCCACAAGTGAATATTCAATAAGAGAACAAGTGGCTTTTAGCCTCGTGTTGGCCAATGTGATAACAGACGTTCCCGTTAGGTTCAATTGCCAATATATTTACTCACATATAAGGTGATTCTATCTCAAGAGTGATCTGTGTCAGTGAGCAAGTTAGGGTGAGAAAATGGACGAATTAGTACACCAGATTAGTTTAGCATTCACTTGTATGTTAGCGTGTTTTTGTGATAAGTCAGTTGCACTCTCTGAGTAATGATTAATAGACCTACATACTTTAAATTGTAAATATGGTGATTTTAGGTTACTTTGAGCTCAAATTCTCAGTTTATTTTAAGAAATTTTCACATTTTTTTGGGAAAAAATACACCAGTGAATATTCGATTGGAGAACAAGTGAATTTTAGCCTCGTGTTGGCCAATGTTATAACACATGTTCCCGTTAGGTTCAATTGCCAACACGTTTACTCACTTATAAGTAGAATCTATCCCAAGAGTCCACCAATGTTAGTGAGCAAGTTAGGATGAGAAAATGGACGAATTAGTATACCAGATTAATTTAGCTTTCACTTGTTTGTTAGCGGGTTTTTGTGATAAGTTGAGTGCGCTGAGAAATGATTAATACATATTTTACATAGCAAATATGGTGATTTTAGGTTACTTTGAGCTCGACTTCACAGTTTATTTTAAGGCACTTTTTACATTTAAAAAAATCAATATATATATATATATATATATATCTCGCATAATTGTTCAGATACTGCATAAATAAATTTGTGTTTTTTCCGTTAAAATTTATATTGGTGGTGCGGTGGCAAGGAATCCCCGTGGGCCTTTTTTTTAAAACTGTTTTTGAATCGGGCAGTCCTTGATATAAGACGGGAGGGAATTCCACAGTAGGGTGGCTGAAGCAGGAAGGATGAGGAATATTCGATGTAAAGATTCCCTGTTAAGAGAATAAAGTTGAGAAACTTAATAATTTAAGTATGTTTCCTCAGTCTAAATGGAATTCCAAAGAATGTTAGAAGTATGCGAAGATACGATGAGTTTAAAGTAGAATTCGGCGAATTTGAAACCAACACAAGGAAGAGTTAAGTTTAGCAAAACCACTTCATATAGGCTATCGCCTACAACTACACCGCAAATCATACGCTCCAGTTCTGTAACTCTGAATTAATGATTACTTTACAAGGGAGAAATATACCCAATCTTACGTAAATTATGGGAAAGAAGAGGTAAAATGACACACATTTATACGCGAACTGTAAACTGGCGGATGGGGACCGTTACTTATATATATATATATATATATTATATACAGTGGCTCATTTATTGCCACACACGAATCAGCTGGTCTCTAGTTATCGAAATCACAGCTTCAACAATTTGATGTCGCAGATTTTCGAATGTGTCAAGCATAGGTGGGATAAAAACACGGTCTTTTACGTATTCCCATAGATAAACCACACGGGGTTAGAACTGGTGACCTGGGAGCCACCGGAGATGAAGGTGATTTTCTCCTCCTCCTTTTCCAATCCAATGTCCTATTGTGTCCCCATTTTGATACAAACAAACAACGTGACAAGCAACATTTCTTTCCAGGAACGTTGGTATAATTGTGTTTCTATTTTTTGCAGTTTGGAAGAAATAAATGATTGAAGTCTGTTCCTTCTTTTTGAATAGCCCTATGTGTGTGTGTGTGTGTGTGTTGTGTGTGTATAGTTATAACATCTTTATATACGAGCGTTACTGCTATAAAGTAAATATTCTCTTTAAAAAAAATTTGCTTAACTGTTATGTTAGCCACTAGATGTCAGTCGGAACAAATTTCCGCTACCTCTTGTGTGAATTGAGAATACTACATGTATAAGAAAAATGTATGTTTGTGTTGGAATTCTTGGGTAGCTCAGGTCGTTAGAGCTCTAAACGTACTGAGTTTAGAGACTCGGGTTCAAATCCCGACTCAAGCATTCATTTTTCTTTTCATATCATATCCATAGTAATTCTGCCCGAAGGCAGGTCCTTCACCGCAATCAAAGCATTTTCATGCTATGCTTGCAGCTTCACTAGGGAATTGTGTAAGTGTGATAGCTTCCCGTTGCTTTCCACACCGGTGAAGGATGATGGTGATGATGATAATGATGAGGCTGATGATGATGAAGTTGATGGCCATATGATTTCGGGGACCGTTCGGGCCTTAAAGTTTTCCTGACATTTGTCTTACAGGTGAGGAAAAACCCCGATAAAAACCTCACCCAGAAAAACTGCCCCGACCGGGGATCGAACCCGGGCCCGCTGCGTGACAAGGCAGCACGCTACCTCGAGACCACAGCGGTGGACTCATATATATATATATATATATATATATATATTAATAAAACAAAAATATTGTATCTAAGCTTTGTGTGTGCAAAATAGTTGAAATTTAACTAACTCACTGGAAATATCGAACCCACAGGTTAATGTCCGCGTAGACATAAGCTCTCCAAACATTTCTATCCTAAGTTGATGTTTTCCAATCATTCCCTGTATAATCTACTTCCCTCAAATAATGGTTAATGTTATTCTCCCACCTCATTATTGGTCTAGCAACTAGGCGTTTTCCCTCTGGTTTTCCTACAAGAATCTTCTTGCCTCTCTTTCATTTCCTATTCGTTTCACATGTAATGCCTATTACAATCAAATAAACTTAACTGTTCTTTGATGATCTTGAAGAAGATTTTCGGGCTGTAGGCCGTGGTGGTGAGGCTTGTAGTTCTCCGACGTTTCGCCAGAGACTGCGTCTGGCATCCTCAAGCTCGAAAATCTTCTTCAAGATCATCACAGCAACTCCGGCCGTGAAAGTCTACGCCAATACATCAACTGTTCTTTTTTTTTTTTTTTTTTTTTTTTTTTTTGTGGATTCCTCTTGTACCTCACTGTTATGTAGTTTTCAACATTCGCCTGTTTGTTCATCTCTTTATGGTCCAATTTTTTTTTCTCAGAACTCTATTCTCAAATACACTAATCATCTTTTCTCCCTTTAAGTAAGAGTCCATGTTTCGCTTCGATATAATATAACTGGTAGAATAACAGTTTTATGTATCTTCAGTTTAACGTTTTTAAGAGTAGTTGAGACGACAAGAGTCCCTGTAATAAATAATAGCATCAGTTTCCAAAATTGAGCCTATGTTTAATTTCTTTGTGTATCTTATTCCAATTTATAATTATTGTTCCTAGTTATTTGAATTCTGCCACTTCTTGAAAATTTCCATCGTTTGTCATTAACTGCCTAATTCCACTATAAAATATATTTCTATGTGTGAACATATAGCCTATTTAGTTTTGTTGATGTTTACTTCCAGTCCCAATTTCTTAGTGTTGCTCAATAGAGAGTGCGTGTTGATCCTTAGTATCTCCTCGCTATCACCTAATAATATTTCATCATGTAGTTATAATTACCAATTACAATTATCAATCCATAGTAATTCTGCCCGAAGGCAGGTCCTTCACTGCAATCATAACTTTTCATGCTATGCTTGCAGCTTACTAGGGAATTGTAGGTGTGGTAGCTTCCCGTTGCTTTCCACACCGGTGAAGGATGATAATGATAAGGATGATGATGATGGCCATATGATTTCAGGGACCTTTTGGGCCTTAAATGTTTTCCTGGCATTTGTCTTACAGGTGAGGAAAAACCCCGATAAAAACCTCACCCAGAAAAACTGCCCCGACCGGGGATCGAACCCGGGCCCGCTGCGTGACAAGGCAGCACGCTACCTCGAGACCACAGCGGTGGACAATTACAATTTATATGTAATTGTAATTTTATTTATGCAATTTCAAGTTACAATAATAGGAAAGTAACTGAAATTGAAATTATGTTTTGCCCATATCTGCTTTATAAGATATTTAAATCTGTGTATTTATTTACGCTTGCGACAGAAGGAAAAATACAAAATATTTTCTAAAGGTCTGCAGCTCGGAATTTCTTACTACGAGAAAATAATTTCACAGAGAGAAAAATGAAGGAATTTGATGGAGAAAGAAAACGAAGTGTTATAAGTTGGAAAAATAATATTGCAAGGCGTTCATAAAATAGCTCGAGGCATGAGTTCGTTTGTTTTTTCTCGCACTGCATTATTTCCTTGTTCATATTTGACACCGAAAAATGTAAAACAAAAGAAGTAACATTTCATTGTTGGAATAAACATATTGCGTTTCTAAACAACATTCCTGCTCCGCTTTCTACATTGATTTTTTCTTTTCTATCTTATAATTTTATATATGAATATTGCATACGAGTTTCTTTGTTTTTAAGGGCATATATTGAAAGCCGAATTTCTCTGAACTTGCAAGCGTCATTTTATCGCTATTGTTAAGCAGGGATTAAACAAAAGAACACAGCTTCTCCATTTTCAATGAACAAAGGCATTATTTAAGGCTATGGTCGTATTTTGTACTTCGTGTTCTATACATTTAAACTAAAAGAAATAATTATTCAGCTCATGTCCGTGTTATAAACTTAAAAAAAAAGTATTTGTCAGTTAAAAGTGAATTCAAATTCTATACACTTATAAAAAAAAAGAGAAAATGAATCCCCTTTTATATATCTTCACCTCTGATTAAAAAAATACGTAAGCCCCATTTTCCTTGGCTATGGTTCTTCGGTAGATCAGCCTCTAACTGAAATGAGTATCAGAAGTTTGTTTTGGTGACTATTTAACTCATGCCCCAAATGGGACTCAATGGCCAATCACGTTTCAATGATTTCTGTTTTACAACCAATCAGAGTCGTGTTTCACGAAATATTTATCAGTGTTATAATTACCATATTAAACAAAGCTCCTCCTTTTTAATATTCTGAACAGGTCTGACCATTATTTTGCAGTGACTGAGCCCATGAGAAATACGGCTACCAGAATGTATATATAGTGCATGCATGTCAACACATGCCGCATGCGGGAGTTAATATAAAAACATTTGTAGCAATTGATTATACCACCAAAAAAAGAAACCACTGTTTGCACTTTCTTAAATGTATTTTTTCCCAGGTAACAATCCAGAAAAATATAATTGTCATATTTACATCATACGACATCAGAAATGAATTAATATACAGTTTGATGTGTTTCATTTTTTCTCCACTAGAGAGCATTCTTACAATATTGCGTTTCTTTGGCAATAAATAGTATGATCTGGTTACAGTGATAAACAAAAGAAGCAGATGAAGCGCACCTATCGCTTCTCATTTGTTTTCAAACATCGCCGTTTACATTAAATATATAAATATTTTAAAATTACTATAGTTAAATAATGATTTGTGAGTAAACAGCTTAATTTTATTCGTTAAATAGTCCTAACAAATGCCACTCTTGATTTCCAAATTCTCTAGATAAATTCACTCCTCACTTCGTGAGTCGTGAATTTATCGATAATTTGGAAATCACTCGTGGCATTACTTATGATAAATAAGGATCATCTCAATAGAAACAATGGGCGTGAAATGACCGGCAAAACCTAAGATACCTTTCTTAATCATTCTTATACAGGGTGCTCTAAAATTCCACTTAAAAACTTCTAGGACTTGTAGAGGGGACTGTGTTGATAATTATTCAGAATTGGAAACCACGTCCGGAAACTTACCGTTTCCGTGCTACAATCGCTTGAAAACGTTTTTAACGCGACCACTTTTTCAAGTAATTTATTATGAGGCGTGACACAGTACATCACTTGTTTTACAGTTCAACTCATTAATAACCAAGAAACAAAATGGAAACTGAATCATGATTTCACATAATAATCCCGGATACACCCTACAAAATCAATTTCTGCAGTTTTCAAAATTTCGAAAAATACTGACATTAAAAAAAAAACACCAAGTCTTGGAAGACTTGATAGGGAAATTTTCAATTTAGACGAATCGTGAAGCTAATACTTGTCGAGTCACGTGATGTACGTTCAGGCAATGCTTGTTTTTAAACGGCTGTAGCGCGGAAACGGCAAGTTTCTGGACGTGGTTTCCAATTCTGAATATTATCAACTCAATCCCCTCTACAAGTCCTAGGAGTTTGTAAGAGGAATTTTAGAGCAAGCTGTATGATATACATAATGTACAATTTAACACACACACGCGCGCACATGCGCACACGCACACACACACACACACACACACACACACACACACATATATATATATATATATATATATATATATATATATATATATATATATAAAACATGAAAATAAAAATTAACACCTGAACGGACTTGAACCCGGGACCTCTAACTCTATTCATTAGCGCGATACTGTTTTTACTATTCAGGCACACAGTTGCCTATATTGATTTTCCTTTCATTACATACAATTCTCGGCTCCGTTGGGCAAGTGGCTAAACCCTCGCCTGTCACCATTAGGGTCCCGAGATCGAGTCTCGGTCACTGCATGTGGGTTTCGTGGTGGACGAAACGGAGCTTGGGCAGGTTTTTGTCGGGGTTTCTCCCGTTTTCCTCTGCCACAAATTTAATTCCACAATTTCTCTATACTCATCCATTTCGTTTCATTTCATTCATACGCCCCTGTGACGAGTCGAGGGATGAGATGAGATGAAGCACCTATATGTACAGAGGTCTGTGAATGACAAGGGTGCCGGCCGATCACTCCTGACTCGCCATCACAGGGCAGATGAACGAAATGAATCGAAATGAATGAGATGAGTATGGAGAAATGGTGGAGAGAAATTTGTGGCAGGGGAAAACTGGAGAAACGCCTAGAAAAACTTGCCCAAGCTCCGTTTTGTCCACCACGAGACTCGATCTCGAGACCCCAGTGGTGTATATTGTAGATATACCATGTAATTATTTTGTTTATTGTAATTTAGATGCAAGAGTGATTTTTGTATATTTTTTCTAATTTGGTTGAGTGATAGACAAGGCCTTATGGCCTTAACCATGCCAAGTACAATTAAGCTATTATTATGATGATGATTATTATTATTATATTATTTGTATTATTATTATTTTATTGTTTGTATTATTTTATTATTTGTATTATTATTGTTATTATTATTGTTATTATTATTATTATTATTATTATTATTATTATTATTATTATTATTATTATTATTATTATTATTATTATTGCCTTAGGGTCAACTCAGCATCTAACTGAAATTATGTCCAGACGCTTATTTTGGGGGTAAAGGTGACCGTCACATAGGACTGAAAACTTTATGACATGCTCCCTAATGGGAATGAAGTACATCAAAAAAAAGGAAGTATAATCAAAATTCAAGTAGAAATAAATATATGTCTCTGTACAGACATACACAATGCATCTCCCGATAATAACTCATATGTTATTTATGGTATACTGAATTATGGATATAAAATTATTTTTTTCATGAAATTTTAACAGAAGGTATCATAATACGTAAGTAATTAATCTCTGCGGATATACTGACGTTGACATAGCACTCCCCCATTACCTTCTCTTGCTGGTCAAATAAATAATTGTTAAGTTCGTGACCCTCTAACATGTCTATCCCTAAACTTAATCAAGATGAATTGCCATGCTTGTTTATATATACTATATGCGCGCGTACATACCCATTTATACTCTGTAATACGTATACTCATATATGTATGCTTCTATCTCCACATTTATTTCACACAAGAACGCCTCATGCACACACAAATGCGTACATATATTACCCATTCATATCGTTCATACTCTTACATATATATATATATATATATATATATATAATTCTTATAGGAAACTTAACAGATGAATATTTTAGTAAAGTGCTTTTATGCACTTAATTTATTTTATATAAAAAACAGCTAATACCCTGCGTGCGCTGCTACGTCTAAATAAATTAAATGTGTTTTTATGTTTAGTTGAATAATTTAAAAGAAAATTAATTAAAAAAAAATTACATCGTAATTATTTTTAGATATCCCGTGTTGATTATCTGGCGTTGCCCGGGAATATACTTATCCCGATCTTCTTGGCATCCTAATGAGCTGACAGAGATAAATTGTTACTGTGCGTTATCTGTTAAAAGATAGAGACATATGCTGTCGCGGACTTTTTTGTAGATATTTTTGAGATATTTCACTTCCGTATACATTTTTGGTGTATTTGTTAGGGTTTAGTAGGCACGTCCGGAATTAATTTAAGCGGGTCAAAAAGCAACTTTGTTAGTGAACGGATGCTTTTTTTTTAGTTTCCAGCCCTTTATAGTATGAGCAGTAAGAGTAATATGTCACATACGTTAATGGTCCCAGAAAAAATCTATTAAATGATGGCACAAAAAACCGCATTCAAACCAGGCAAGGATTTTTTGAGTCCATAAAGGACAGACAGACCAAGGCGGTATATATAGATATTATATATATATATATATATAAAATTATATAAATATATATGAATATAAATATATAGAGAGCTGTATATAGTTTATATAACATGAGTGCCAGCCCGTTTGTATTATATAGACTAGCATACGTAATGTTCTTTTTAACATATCTTACTAATTAATACCTGGTGTGTATTCCTATGCGGAAATACATTAAATATTAAAGGTAATTAAACTGTATGGTATACGCTGAGAAGAACCGATCATGGCGATTGCTAGAGTCAATGTTTAATTTCGAATTTAAGGTAAACCATCACTTCTTTCGGATTTTGCTGATTTTTTGTATCTACCTCGATTGATTTTAATGGAACATACTGAGTTATGTTGTGAAACATAAAAAATGCGACCGTAGAGCGAATTAAGTTATTTTCGTTTCAGGTGAACTCCTACGCCTAATAGTTCTAGAACATAATAAATATTGGCTAAATACTCTCGGTACCTGAAAACCTATATGTACAAACTTTCATGAAGATCGGTTGATCGGTTTAGAAGTCTATTAATCCCAGATATACCATCATCCATATACAAATGGGTGTTGGTATACATTTATCTTCTTTACTGAAGAACACATGGGTTTTGAAAAGTATAATTCATCGTAAAAAATGATCGCATAATTGGTATCTTCGAAATATGATGAACTATTTACTGTCATTATTAATTTATATTTTAATAGCATATATTTTGCAAAGTCAAATTCTCAGAGTTTCGAATATACATTAATCGAATAAAAAACTAATAAAGTATAAAATAAAATACTGATTGGAAGTTCCTAGAACTAGGTCTACTGTGGAAATCCTAGCGCTTCGAGGAAATGTTAACCTGTCAGCGCTAGCAGCTGTAATAACAAATAATACGCTATTTTCCTAGGCCTGGGGGGGGGCGAGCGCCGGTATGGCAAATTCTGGGAATACTGAAGTAAAAAAGGTACTCTAATCGATAACTTATTACATGTTTCAAAACTGTGGTGCATAGTCATATGGTTACTAGAAAATGTATAGTCTACTATATATGGACATATATAAGACGGAATAAGAATTAATTATACCACACAATTTAATTAACTGGTTACAGAGAGGGCTTACACAATCTGTAAGTTATAAGATCGTGAATCGGTCGAAGGCAAAGTAAAAAAAAAAGAACATAAGGAATGTGAGTAATAATATTTTTTTTCAATATATTTTTGAAATTTGGTGGCTTTTAAATCTTTTAGGAAACGTAGTATATTTTTAATTAAAATATTGACTAGTATCTTAAAATAGGTAATATCTATTATCTATGAATAAATATTCTTTTGAGCATAATTACACACAACACAACACACACACACACACACACACACACACACACACACACACACACACACACACACACACACACACACACACATATATATTAGTAAGCATACTTACTCCCTATATTAATGGCACAATAGATCAGCAATATGGATTTAGAAGATACAGGTCTATAACAGATTAGATTTTTAGTATACGACAGATTTTAGAAAATAAATGGGAATATAATGACACTGTGCATCAATTATATGTAATCATGATAAACTCACACGATTCAATTAAGAGGGAGAAGTTATATAATATCCTGCTGGAGTTCGGAATTCGAATGCGTCTAAATGGCACAAAGAGTAGGGTGCATGCAGGCAAACAGTTTTCGATTATTTTTTTAAACTCACAATGGGTTAAAGTAAGGAGATGTACTATCTCCTTTACTATTCAATTTTTTATTAGAGCGTGCCATCAAATGTTTACAGGACGAACAAGGAGTGCAATCCAATGATGTTATAAGCTGTTAATGTATGATGATGGTGATGTAGTATTATTAGGCGATAGCGAGGACATACTTAGGACCAACATATACAGTCTATTGGGTACCACTAAGAAATTGGAACTAGAAGTAACAACAATCAAAACGAAATATATGTTCACACGTAGAAATACATGTTATAATTGAAATGGAGAGTTAATGACAAATGAGAGAAATAATTACAAACAAGGAAGAGGCGCGGAAATAAATTAAATATAAGCTCAATTCTGGAAATGCATACTATTATGGAATACAGGAGCTCTTGTCGTCCCAACTTCTCTAAGAACATTAAACTGAAAATATATAAAACTGTTATTGTTCCAGTTATATTATATAGATGTGAAACATGGTCACATACTTTAAGGGAGGTGAAAATATAATGAGTATTTAAGAATAAAGTTCTTAGGAAAATTTTTGGGCCAAAGAGAGATGAACAGATAGGCGAATGTAGAAGACTACATAACATTTCCCTTGTTAGAACATATTGTCTAATATTTCTTCTATGAATTATCAAAAATGTACATTTTCCAGTATCTGAATATGACGTCAAAGTGGACAATTTAAAAATAAAAACACCTACATGCCCAAATAGAAACAACAGGCTATTATTCGTGTTTGATATTTACTGTTTTAAATGATAACATTCTACTAATATTTATATTTAACATTGAAAATGTCCTTTAAAGATAGCAGTATAGAATACACATTCGTTACAAACTCGAGGAAATTGAAAAAGTTGAACGCAAGCGTCTTTTTACTCCCCAGACTCTTTCCGCCATTCTGATATAGCGTATTTATCATACTTGCATCAAAATAATTTCTCATTATAACTGTAATCGGAATATACAATAGGTTTAGCGTACTGTTTATTTACGATAACCTTCTGCGTTCCGAAGAAAAGTTTAACACGATATAAACCTAATTTTGTGCTTAACCTTTTGCGAAACAAGCATTTCTCATACCTATAATTAAGTGTTTCGGACCGCAATGAAAACAAAATCATGTAAAACTGTAAGTTACGATCCTATAGAAAATTTTCCCTCCAGCGTTTCATAGGACGGCCCAGGCAGGGTTCTTCGTCCGCTTGGTATATAATTATAAACAGCTTTGGGGATCCGATTTGAACTCATTCTTTCAAGATAGTGTTTCCAATTTAGTTGGTACTGTTTAATATATTCCAAAATTGGGGTAGTCTTCAATTCTTTTAAGATATCGGTGTTCCTTTTTCGATTCCATCTGGTGTAACCCGCTGTTCTGCGCATGAATCTCATTTCACAAGCTGTTGTCTTATTCTACATTATTATACATTATTATATAATATCAAATCTCTTGAAGTCAGAACGGGCCAGAGGGCCTAAGCCTTGATGATGATTATTATTATATAATTTGACACAAACTTAAGTAATTTCTACTCCTTTGTTTTTCTGTCGTCTTAAAAACAATAATAAATAAATTATGGGATTTCTTGGGAGTCTTTTTTTTTTTGAAGTTTAAAAATATTGGGAGCTTTTATGAATTGAAATTTTGTCTATTATGCTAGGGTATTCGATAAATAATGGAACACTTGTACATCAGCGATCCTAGTGGTGACCATTGTAATCTTGTAGTATGTTCTTGAGTAGTTTTTGTTGTATAAATCTGTAATATTGAAAGTCTCGAAATAATATTTTGTTAATACATTCACTGTTTCTCATATGTAGTAATACCGCCCTAGGAAGGTGTTCAGTAGAATTTGTTTAGAAGGTGGAATTGGGAAGTACTTTAACATTCAAAATTCACCAGACAGAAGGCCTTGTGACTATAACTTATTCTTAAAGATCAAAGAACCTCTACGAGGAATTCTATTTCAATCACGAGTTGATCACCAGAAAGCTTTAGATCGATCAGATGAGAGACATATCCAGAAATGGTGCTGCAGATGGAGTGCACCGTCTTCCAAGGATTTGGCAACATATGTTTAACTTACCAGGATACTATAAATAAGTTAGTAATGCCAAAAATAACCTAAATTATTTTATGTGATGTTACAGCGGTGTAGCCATTACATATCGAATGCTCTAGTAATTTTATTTTCACATTTAATGGGTTCATAAGGATCAAAGTAAAACATTTACAAGAAACAAAATTTGATTTTTTAGAGGATGATTTAATGAGTGAGAGTGAGAGAGAAACAGAGAGAGAGAGAGAAAGAGAGAGAGAGAAAGAGAGAAAGAAAGAGAGCGAGAGAGAGAGAGAGAGAGAGAGAGAGAGAGAGAGAGAGAGAAAGATATATATTTGAAGCTCTGAAGGTATTGAATATATCACCGATTACAGTGATGTTGGACTTATTCCCGAAGCGAGAAAACATTGAACGCCAAAGATATCATATATGATACCTAGAGATGCAGGAGGATAAAATGGAAAATTCACAATAAATCTTACGTTATTATTCAATTATTGCTAGTGAAAATTTCACTGGTCAACATGATTTTTGTCTCATGAGTACCAATAGTTGTACCTAGTGCAGTTTTTTTATCGTGTTTTCAAATATGTATTCGGAATTTCTCCATCACCCACAGTTTTTTTTTATTTCAATTTCAATTAATGGATTTAAATAATTATTTTTTAATAAACCTAGATTTCTTCCCGGAAAATCTTGGAGCAGTGAGCGATGATCACGGAGAACACTTTCATCAAGAGATTTCAGCTATGGAAAAAATATATCAAGGCAAATGGAATCATAATATGCTGGCCGATTATTGTTGGACCTTTAAGCGGGATGCTCCACAGGCGAAATATAGCAGAAAATCGTCATTTCTTACTTTCTAGATGAATCCGATTGTTCGAATATTGTGTAGTTACAAATGTAGAAAATATTAAAGTGTTTGAAATTATAAATTCCTGTCTCTCGGAAACCTTGCGTGATGGAGAAAAACCGATATATTTGAATTCAGGAGAAAAAAACTATCAGAATCACATATTTTTCTTTCTGAGACAAAAAAAAATATTTTTGTTGCTCAGTGTTCTGACATACTAATCCAGAGCTAAGTTCCAGTTGCACAGTAAACAAACATGTACTACATTTACCCGCCATATGACTGAATTGTGTACGATAGAAACATTGTTCTTAGACAACATCGTATTTTACGCGAAATAAGACTGAATACAAGATAAAATTGTACCAATAATTAGGAACTTCCATCTCTTATTTATTTATGACAAAAAAATACAGAAATTATATATGGACCTAACTAATCGAAACATTAGATGTCCTTATTTTACCGGTACAATTTCTTTTCGAGCAACATATATACTCTATGCTAACACACCTGTTAATTCTGTTGTCATCCTCAGTGCTAATGTGGGATATTTTTTACTAAATTGTTTGAAAACATTCAAAATGATTTATTCCTCTTGGCTTTTCAGATGATTTTCCTCCCAATATATTAATAGATTTTATTAAACACAATGTGTGCATTTAGAGTTTTCACCAGTCTTTTGTAATTTTGGTGAGAGGCTGAGTTCTGCTTTTACATTTCATTAGGTGGTACTTGGAGCATGGCTCGTCGCAACGCTTACATCTGCAGTCCTCCTTGGGGTCGTGGTATGATGCATTGTGACATATTTTCCCATGGAAACCATGCGTGGCGAAGCGTATGTATAGGTGGCGAAGATGGGAGTTCGGTCCTTTCCACACATCAGTTTTCATCGTTTCTGTGTCCATTATTTCCATCGGTATTGCATTGGCTTTGTTTTGTCTCTCTTTGATGGCGTCTTTATATGCCTGGGTTTCTGGTAGATTGAAGCGAAGCTATTAAGAAATTCTACAGAAAGCAGCCATTTTTAAACAATTGAAATCCCAACATATTCTCCATTGCGAGAGCCAATATAACAATTCTTATTTAATCTTTTAAAACTGTAATTATATATTTTAAGATTCTCCCCTATAACGTATATGACATGTGTGAGATAATATATATTTTTAATAATTTTATTATCTTTATTTAGAGTATTTGAGAGCGAACTAAATTTTCATTCATGCATAGATGTAAAACCATTCTTCTACCAATAAAAATGTTGTTATACCACTTGGCTTGTTAACTGAGCTCGGAAGATAAATAATTGTATGAGGACATAATATTCTTTCAATATTATTCATATTTATTTTTGTAACGTCATATACGTACTGTTATTCAGTAGCTTTGTTGTAAAATTGGCGGGACCAAAATAAATATTATCGTAACCTTTTTATTATTTTTTTCCAATTTATCGGCTGCGGCATGATGTACGTATGCAGCGAGGGATATTTAGTTATACCAACATGATCGTTATGTTGCAAACATGCTCGCACAAGCATTAACTCTGTCGCCTTCCATTATCTCATTACCACCCCTTTCAGTGAAGGCATACTGCCACTCTCTCTCTCTCTCTCTCTCTCTCTCTCCTCTCTCTCTCTCTCTCTCTCTCTCTCTCTCTCTCTCTCTCCCCTCATTAAAAATGTTATGTTACTTATAAAAAATACAAATTAACGACCCATACATAACAAGTCTACAAATTTTTTGGTCTTATCACAATCATCTCCTTTATCTCCTACCAGGAGCATAGGGCATCCACAAAGCGTCGCCAACGGATTCTATTCTGAGTCAACTTCATTTCCTTCCAGGTTTTCTGCTCCTTTTCATTTTCTTCAAGGACGATTCTCTTCCATGTCAGTTTTGGTCTGCCACTTCTCCTGTGACCTTGTGGATTCCAATCCAATGCAATCCTTTCAATCGAATCACAGATTTTTTTAATGCGTGTAATATCCAGTTCCATTTGTTCTCATTCCAGTATATTTCTTGTATCCATGAGTTTCGAGTTCTTCCTTCCTTTCTTCTTCCACAAGGAAGCATTCCAATGTTTTCTGGGTAACTTTTCTTCTTGAATTCGTCGCAAATTCCCCTACCAATTTAATTGCTTATATATATATATATATATATATATATATATATATATATACATCTGTCCTTTATGTATTACTACACCATTCATCCGATTGTGATGAGGCTATTTGTAAATATTCAGAAGTTTCCTGGAAAGGTTTTAGGCTATAAAGTTGTAATACTCAATTCCTTCACCCTTAAAAACACTCTTTATAGTGAAAGTGTTATTCGGAACTTTTTAGACGCTTAAATGACTTAGGCTGCCTAAAACATAACATATACAACAAATTAATATACACATAATTGAATATATCATAAAAATATATAAGTCCGCGACAACATATGTCTATCTTTTACGGATAACTCACAATAGCCATATTTATCTTTCAGCTTATTGATGTCAAGAAGATCTCTAAAATAATTACAATATAAATTTATAATTATTTTTCTTTTTATATATTCAACTATACATAGAAACACATTTAATTTATTTTGGTGTAGCAGCGCACCCGAGTATTAGCTAGTATCTTATATAATCTACTACTGAATATTTATATTAATTTTTCTCATATCATTTTAGATTTTTATTTTTATATTTTTCAGTTTTCAACATCTTCCAATAATAATAATAATAATAATAATAATAATAATAATAATAATAATAATAATAATAATAATAATAATAATAATAATAATAATAATAATAATAATAATAATAATAATAATAATAATAATAATAATAATAATAATAATAATAATAATAATAATAATAATAATATAATAATGATAATCTCTATCTATCTTCGGGTTTTTACAGCTGCTGCCGTCTTCCCGTGCCAAACCTCCAAAGCCTAAGGTCTTGGGCATCTTCGATGCTAAGCCCTCTAGCTTGCACTATTGTCTTTATGTTTTCCTTCCATGTTAACTTTGGTCTCCCTCTTTTCTTCTTTCTGTTCGGATGCCATTCATATAGTTGCTTCGGCCATCGCTCATCTTCCATTCTTAAAACATGTCCTAACCACTTTAATTCCTTCTCCTCAATTCTTTAAATTATGCTTTCTTCTGCTTCCATTATGTTTCTAATTTCCTTATTTGTGATATGTTCTAATTTACACTTTCTGGCACTTCTGCGTAAATAATCCATTTCTAGAGCTATTAGTCTATTCTTGTAGTACTTATCGATTGTCCATACCTTACTTCCATACATTGCAACAGATTCCACCAATGTTTTTACCAATATATATTTTTGTGTCTTTCCAAATATGCTTATCCCACCATATGGAATATATTAATAATAATAATAATAATAATAATAATAATAGTAATAACAATACTAATAATAATAATAATAATGATGATGATAATATTAAAGATGATAATAATAATAATAATAATAATGATGATAATAATAATGATAATAATAATAACAATAATAATAATGATAATAATAATAATAATGACAATAATAATAACAATAATAATAATGTGAAAAGTTAACAATATTCTTCATTCCTTTCCAGTTGAAGTCCGTGATATACACCTTGAGAGAGGAAGGCAACATACTGTGAAAACTATGTAGAGCAGTGGAACTTGGGCGTCATGAGAATGGGGTGAGAGAGAGGAAGGTGGTGACATTTCAGATGGTAAACTTTTCGCTCTTGTTGTTGCAGTTGTACATTATTGTTGTGTCAAGCGCAAGGTCTCCCAGAGAAGTTATTAACGCAACATGCAAAGTAGAGTTTCGCTCTATCCGTACCAACGAGAATAAAGCCCACGCAAAAACTCTTTTAAACATTAAATTGGTAATTTATCCTACAGGATACATCAATTGAACTAATTTATTTAATATTAGCCAATACTCAGCGTGCTCTGCTCCATCTAAATAAACGAAATATGTTTCTTTCTTCTTTTTTTTTTTTTTTTTTTTTGGTTTAGTCCAATAAGTAAAATATATATATATATATATATATATATATATCGTAATTATTTTTAGATACCCCGTGCTGATTAAACGGCTTTGCCATGGAATCTACTTATCCCGACCTTCTTGGCATAAATGAGCTGAAAGACAAAATTCGTTTTTATGAATTATCCGTAAAAGAATACTCGCCGTGCGCTGCTACGCTTGCCCGGGAATCTACTTATCCCGATCTTCTTGGCATCAATGAAAGACAAAAATGGATATTGTGAGTTATCCGTAAAACATAAACATATGCTGCCACGGACTTTTTTGTAAAGATATTTTTAGATGTTCAATTCTGTGTACATTAATTTGATGTTTTTGTTATGATTTAGGCAGCATAAGGCATTTAAGCGTGCAAAAAGCGACTTTTTTAAAACATTTTTCACTAGAAAGGGTGATTTTTAGGGACGAAGATGTTGAGTATTACAATTATCTTACAGCCTAAAACCTTCACGGAATACTCCTGAATATTTTGCAAGAAGCCCCATCACAATATCGGATGAACGGATGGCAGCGCATAAAGTAGAAACAAACAGATAGACAAACATAGGCCTACATCGTTTATATATATAGTCCACCGCTGTGGTCTCGAGGTAGCGTGCTGCCTTGTCACGCAGCGGGCCCGGGTTCGATCCCCGGTCGGGGCAGTTTTTCTGGGTGAGGTATTTATCGGGGTTTTTCCTCACCTGTAAGACAAATGTCAAGAAAACTTTCAGGCCCAAACGGTCCCCGAAATCATATGGCCATCATCATCATTATCATCATCATCATCATCATCATCATCATCATCATCATCATCATCCTTCGTAGGTGTGGAAAGCAACGGGAACCTATCACACCTACAATTCCCTAGTAAAGCTGCAAAGCATGGCATGGAAATGCTATGATTGCAGTGAAAGACCTGCCCTCGGGCAGAATTACTATGGATATATATATCCATCCATAGTAATTCTGCCTGAGGGCAGGTCTTTCACTGCAATCATAGCATTTCCATCCTAGACCCATCCATAGTAATTCTGCCCGAGGGCAGGTCTTTCACTGCAATCATAGCATTCCCATGCTATGCTTTGCAGTTTTACTAGGGAATTATAGGTGTGGTAGCTTCCCGTTGCTTTCCACACCGGTGAAGGATGATGATGATAATGATAAGGATGATGGTGATGACAGGATGATTTTCGGGGACCGTTGGTCCCTAAGCTTCCTGACATTTGTCTTACAGGTGAGGAAAAATCCCGAAAAAAAACCTCACCAGTAGTCTGTCCCGACCGGGAATCGAACCCGGGCCTCTACGTGACAAGACAGCACGTTACTCGAGACCACAGCGGTGAACTATATATATATATATATATATGATATATTATATATTATATAGATTAGCTAATACTCAGCGTGCGCTGCTACGCCTAAATAAATTAAATATGTATTTTTTGTTTAGTTGAATAAGTAAGAAGAAAGATAAATATAAATTTATATCGTAATACATTTTTGATACCCCGTACTAATTAACCGGCTTTGCCCAGGAATCTACTTATCCCGATCTTCTTGGCATCAATGAGCTAAAAGACAAAAGTAGTTATTGTGAGTTATCCGTAATATATATATATATATATATATAATTCATATCGAATTCTGTTGAGGTGAATAACCATATGATAAAAATTAAAATATATACCTGTTGACAGGTATCCTCTACTGTGTTAAATATTTTTAAATACAACATTTTAACACAGCTGAGGACGACGGAACCTGACAGCAGGTATATATTTTAATTTTTATCTTATGATTAGAAAACATTATTTCGGGATAGGGATGTATGAAGATAGTACGAGTGAGTTAGTAACTTAATGTTTCTAGAAAAAAGTAGACTGTTGGCAATACACATTTTTGCACAGTAAGTACTCATCAACTCTAGAGCAAATGTATACAAAGCTCTATCAAGTCTCAAAATTGCTAGTATACAATAAACTAATATATAGTGGTAAATGGAGTTATTACAAATGAATTGAAATACACGAGTGGATTGTTTTGCCAAATTGACACAGTTAATTGGATTCACACGCTACTTTGCATTTTAATAGAGGTTCTTTGAATTACATAACATAGTAATGCAGCTTGTTGAGATCAGCCCAGCAAACACCATGCACAGTGTTTGTAAGGTTATCTGATGGGGCGATAATCACATTATTTCATCTAGTGGAATTAGAGCAAATCTCGTTAGCTCGCACATGCACAAACTTCAGATATCAGATCTACTTAAATCGCATCAATGTAAACAGGTAAATCCCTAATTTCTAATCCATAATCTACGAAAATACATGGGGAACTAGATTATATACATTATTTTTTATATTAATACCAAGTGACTTGTAAATCTTGCGTAATATATATAAACAGTAAAGTAATCCCACTACAGGCCTCAGGAGGATCTTGGGGTAGTAGGATGTTAATGCTCCCACTTTTCTGGACAATCGTCACTTGATGTCAGCCGGGTTATCAGCCCTGCGTGACGGCCGCCTATACCCCAGAACAAGCGTCTGATACTCATTTCCGTTAGAGGCTGGGTCGACTCCAGGGCAATAGTGCCGCCAGAAAGTTTGAGTCAGTTTAAAAATCCTGACCCCACCGGGACTCGAACCCTCGATCTTCTATCTTCTAGCTTGTGCCTTAACCACTACGCTACGGCGTGCCATATATATATATATATATATATATATATACTTCTTTGTTTGTTTCTGTGTCCCTTCTTCTCATTATATGTCCATACCATCGTAGTTGGATTTCTTCAATCTCTCTCTGTCTCTCTCTCCTCTCCTCTCTCTCTCTCTCTCTCTCTATATATATATATATATATATATATATATACTTCTTTGTTTGTTTCTGTGTCCTTCTCATTATATGTCCATACCATCGTAGTTGGATTTCTTCAATCTCTCTCTGTCTCTCTCTCTCTCTCTCTCTCTCTCTCTATATATATATATATATATATATATATATATACTTCTTTGTTTGTTTCTGTGTCCCTTCTTCTCATTATATGTCCATACCATCGTAGTTGGATTTCTTCAATCTCTCTCTGTCTCTCTCTCTCTCTCTCTCTCTCTCTCTCTCTCTCTCTCTATATATATATATACTTCTTTGTTTGTTTCTGTGTCCCTTCTTCTCATTATATGTCCATACCATCGTAGTTGGATTTCTTCAATCTCTCTCTGTCTCTCTCTCTCTCTCTCTCTCTCTATATATATATATATATATATACTTCTTTGTTTGTTTCTGTGTCCCTTCTTCTCATTATATGTCCATACCATCGTAGTTGGATTTCTTCAATCTCTCTCTGTCTCTCTCTCTCTCTCTCTCTCTCTCTCTCTATATATATATATATATATACTTCTTTGTTTGTTTCTGTGTCCTTCTCATTATATGTCCATACCATAGTAGTTGGATTTCTTCAATCTCTTGTACAACAAACAAAGAAGTATTAAAATGGATACCTCCTGGAAAAGTGAAACGTGGTAGACCAAAGCCAACGTGGATAAAGGAAATTCAAGAAAATATGAAGAAGAGAAATATGACAGAAGCAAACACACAAGATCGGGTAATGTGGAAGAAGAAAATTGCATATTTTGGTTAAGGATACCCTTGTGTAAATAACAGATACAATCCTGAACAAATAATATATATAATGTTAGAAAGGAGGAAGAGAGCAAGACTGAAGAAAATTTGGATAGACGAGGTACAAGCAGCTATGAATATCAGAGGATTGGAGGAAGATCAATGGATGGATAGAGAGGAATGGCGTTTGGTTTCCGGAAGACGGCGGAAGCTGCCATGATACCAGATGATGATGATGATAAAATGTTAATTATAAAATGTAGCTATTGTACATATTTCATCAATAAAACTAAATATATGTTCACACATACAAATACATTATATAATGAAAATGGACAGTTAATGACAAATGGGAAATTTTGAATAAGTGCTGAATTCAAACACCTAGGTACAATAATTACAAACAGGAAGAGGTGCAGAAATAAATTAAACATAGGCTCAATTCTGGAAATGCATGCTAATGTGCATTGCAGGGACTCTTGTACAACTCAAATGAATGAAGTCCTCTAAAATAAGAAACGTTATCTGTAGCAATAAAGATAAAAATAGACTAAAAATAGGTGCAAAATAGTACGAAATATAATTAGAAGTTAAAGGAAATGTTTGCTCCTTTGTAAACAACTTGATTCCATCTATGAAAGGTTGTAAAATACCAATAAATCAACCTTCATCCCAATCTCTTTAAAAAAGCTTTAACGTGAAAATTATATAAAACCGTTATTCTTCCAGTTATATTATATGGATCCGAAACATGGACTCATACTTTAAGGGGGAGAAAAGAGTAGGAGTATTTGAGAATAAAGTTCTTAAGAAAATTTTTGCACCAAAGAGAGATGAACAGACAGGCGAATGGAGAAGACTTCATAACAGTGAGCAACACGAACATTATAGGAAACCAGATATAATAAGAATACTTAAGTATCGTAGACTGCGATAGGCAGGACATGTGGTACTAATGGGGAATTGGAGAGGAACATTAAAACTCCTTATAGGAAAACCAGATGGAAAGCGCTCAGTAGGTAGACCAAGAATGAAGTGGGAGAATTAACATTGACCATTATATGAGGGAAGTAGGTTCTATAAGTGATGATATGAAAACATTAGCTCAGTATAAGGATGTATGGAGAGCTTAAGTCCGCGCAGACATGAACCTACATGTTAGGGCCAGCGAGTGAGTTAGTTAGTTAGGGCATTTATGGAGTCAGAAAGTAAACAATTCAAGTATTTTTTTATGTTTTTATAAGGAATTATAAATAAATAGCAAAAAAGGAATAGTAATGGAAGAAGAACAGGAATGCTAAACTCTATACTATGGAATAAAAACATCATTAACAGAACAAAACAACTAATTTATAAATCCATACTAGAAAGAACAATTTTATATCGATCGGAAGTTTGGACAATGACACAACACCATGTCAACAGAAAACTTCAGTTGAAATGGATTTTTGGAGAAGAGCTGCCAGAAAATGTAGACTATAAAACATTAGAAATGCAGAAATTAGAAAAGGGATGAATGCAGAAAGAAATATAATGGATGAGACTGAACACAGAAGGCTAAAATGGTATTACACGTAAGAAGAATGTAGGGTGGCTGAGTCTATGCATGGAAAATTGAAAGAAGGAACAGAAAAGGAAGACCACGAACAACCTGGAAGAACAACAATCGAAATTCAATGTGGAAATTTGGTGTAACAGATGAAGACACAGAGGACAGAGAACAATGGAGAACTTTAATTAAAGGAAATTTGTGAATGTTTGTTGCAAAAGATAGTCTATAAGTCCGTAGTCATTCATATTTTTTTTTTTAAATTCATGTTAAGTACTATGATTGATTGGAGAAACCCCTCAATGATGAGGAAAATTCTCAAAATGAGAAAAATGAAAATAAGGAATTACCCTACAATACAAAGTTTTCCTACAACCCATTGTACATTTTACTCCTCCATACATTCCTATTCTTTGCATGACTTTCTGTTAATGTTCTCGGCAGCATACTCCTATCTACTCCTTGAACCCACTTTTTTTTTTTGCCGTCCACTTCAAAATTTAATATCATCTTAGATATCCTGTCATATGACATCCTCTTTACTTGACCAAACCATTCAGTCTTCTTTCTTAAATAACTTGTAGAACATTTTTTTGTCTCAGAAAGAAAAATATGTGATTCTGATAGTATTTTTCCCCTGAATTCAAATATGATATCGGGTTTTCTCCGTCATGCAAGGTTTCCGAGAGACAGGAATTTATAATTTCAAACACTTTAATATTTTCTACATTTGTAACTACACAACATTCCAACATTCGGACTCACCTAGAAAGTAAGAAATGACGATTTTGTGCTATATTTCGCCTGGAGCATCCCTCTTGATGGTCCAACAATAATCGGCCAGCATATTAGCATTCCATGTGCCTTGATATCTCTTTTCCATAGCTGAAATCTCCTGAATTAGCTTATTTGGTTTTATTTTACAATGGACAAATGGACGAAAAAACGTTTATTAAAAAATAATTATTTAAATCCATTAATTGAAATTGAATAAAAAACTGTGGGTGATGCAGAAATTCCGAATACATATCTGAAAACACGATAAAAATCTGCATTTAAGTACAACTATTGGTACTAATGAGACAAAAATCATGTTGACCAGTGTAATTTCTCCTAATATTGTCTCTTATTGAATTTCTAGAAGCCTTTTTCAAGAAGTCCATATCTGTCACCAATAGTTTATGTGCTTGCTCTCACTTTAATGTCCAGTTTCCGCGCCACATTTTGCAAATTAATTGACTCAATTACGAGCCCATTGAAATATTAATATGCTGACATGATACGTGTAGTAGTTTTATCACAATTATAAATAATTAATCAATATAGTTACATGCAGAAGACTTTTTAATCAAGAAGGTTTTAAAGTTCAGTATTACTTTAGTGAGACATTCCCTTTAAATAAGAAACGAACTTGAAGAGGCGGAGGAAGAACTCTTCATTGAACCCAGTTACGATTCGTAAGAGAATCACTAAATGCGAAACCCAGTTATCGTAATTCAACTATCGTTCACAACAGAAAACGTAACTTAACAAGAGTTCTATACTAGATTGAAATATATCGCAAATAGGACTGTCATTTTATGTAAATATTCACCGATAGATACATTTTTCCACTCCATTAACGCAGTTTAACCTTTAACCTTAAGGTACTTTAACGTGTCACACGCCACTCTGGCCCTACAGCCACACGATCTATCGCGAGAAGAAATATCTAAATTCATATTTGCTCTAACTTTGACTTGATCATTACCTCAAGTAATATACATGTATCACTTGACGTTTCCCGTTTAATTTATTGTATTATTGACTAACTAACTAACTCACTGGCACTATCGAACCCGTAGGTTCATGGCCGCGCGGACATAAGCTCACAACACATCCCTATCCTGAGCTAATGTTTCCCAATCATCCCCTGTATAATCCACTTTCTACAAATCATAGTTATGTTATTCTCACACCTCATTCTTGGTCTACCAACTGGGCATCTTCCCTCCGATTTTCCTGCAAGAAGCTTGAATATTTCTCTTTCATTCCCCATTCGTGCCATATGCCATGTCCATCGTAATCTACGATATTTAACTGTTCTTATTATATTTGGTTTCCTATAAATATCGTAGCTGTCTGTAATGTGGTTTTCTCCATTCGCATGTCTTTTCACCTCTCTTGTCCAAAAAAATTCTTAATAACTTTATTACCAAAATGCTAATATTTTCTCCTCCCTTAAAGTAAGAGTCCACGTTTCGCATGCAAATAGTAATTCTACCCGAGAGCAGGCCTTTTACTGCAATCATAGCGTTTTCATGCTATGCTTTGCAGCATTACTAGGGAATTATAGGTGTGATAGAGCTTCCCGTTGCTTTCACACCGATGAAGGATGATGATGATGATGATAATGATAAGGGTGATAATGATGGCCGGATGATTTTCGGGGACCGTTGGACTCTACGCTTTCTTACATTTGTCTTACAGGTGAGGAAAAACCCCGAAAAACCTCACTCTATACCTATATATATATATATATATATATATATATATATATATATATATATATAAATTATGTATTAATTTAACGTTTATTGAATTTATTGTATTATTATTGTTATTATGTTTATCGTATAAAATGTACGTACATGATATTTAAATTGCAATTTTTAATGTCTTTAATCCATAATAATCAGTATAGTGCATATATGATATATACTGTGAACGTATATTTGTATATTTGTATTGGTTGAGTGTAAGATAAGGTCTTATGGTCTTAATTCTGCCAGAATAAAGAAAACTTTATTATTATTATTATTATTATTATTATTATTATTATTATTATTATATTATTATTATTATTATTATTAACTATTATGTGGGATAAAAAATATACGAATAGATACCAAATTACAAATTTATTAGTCCATAATTAGAAGCACGCTAACATACGGTGCAGAAATTTGGCAGTTCAATAAACATTTTAGTTTAAAACTTATGTCTACTGAAATGAATTGTTTTAGACGCTCAAACTAGACATTCTAAATTGGAAAAAATCAGAAACACAATCAACAGAAAACAAAATGAAAGTCCAAAATTCAATATTAGATTTTGTGAGATACAGACGACTAGAATGGTATGGTCATATATGTAGGATGCCACAGGCAAGTTTACCCAGACAAGTTTTGGAATGGATTCCACCTGGGAATGGAAAGAGAGGTCGACCTAGGTTTAAATGGATGGATGATATAAGAAGAGGTATGAAGGATATAGATCCGGAAGAATTAGAATGGAAGATAGAGAAGAATGGAGAAAGAAATTAAACATTTAAAAAACTTTGTGCACAGGATGATGCTTTATTACATTGAAAACCTGTTAATAAATAAATAATAATTATTATATTTTAAAATAAATATGTCATATTTGAAACTGGATCCATTCACACATATTCTTCAATTATATCGTCGCTTTCTGTAACGTGTGACTACTGCAACTATATTTCATGGAGTTTAGGTAGGATTTACCACCTTTATAAACTAAAAAGTGCTGCAATAACTAGAGTTTAACTATAAAAACAAGTAATGGCTATCCCAATTCCCAGCTGCAAATTAGATATAGAGAGTCTTCTCGTAAAACATTTGCAATTAACGATTTACGTCCTGCATCAAGTTTAATGTCATATAATCTATCTTCCAGTCATCTTCCTGATGATTTACTCACAAATAAGAGCTCATTTAAAAGCAAAGTCTCATTCATAACATTAATATTAGCTAATTACTGTTTACTTTCAAACTGACGAAGAACATTACAAAAAAAAATTAATCGACGTAAATTTGCCTCAGATGATAATTATATAGAGTGATTCATAATATGTATTACAGATTTCTAGGGGTTGTAGAGGGGACTTAGTAGATAAAGTTTTGATAATGAACCCATGTCCGGAAACGTACCATTTTGATGTAAAATAAGTTTGAAGATTGGAACACAATGGGCTGATATCGCGTGTCTTGTGTTTCAGAATAAGTATCACAGACTTTTAGGGGTTATAAAAATTAGATGTCTACACTAGCGCCGCTTGTGGCATGTACGTGAAACTTGTCCACTTTCTTCTATGGGGCCTCTGTGGTATAAACAACCACACAGCATGGATAACTGGAAATGTCAAATGTCTTAAAAATGATTTCACACATGGAGACTAAAACGTCCACTTGAATAAATTTAATGCGTATTTGATTAAGATAAGGAATTTATTATTATTATTATTATTATTATTATTATTATTATTATTATTATTATTATTATTATTAGCAAATTATCTCAAGCAGTAGTGTTTGAGAATATATTCTGAAGGTCCCGTATTCAAACCCCAGTTTAAACCAATCTGATTTTTTCCCTTGCAACCATGTACAATGGTTAACTGATTTATGTCGCATCCTGTAGAATTGGAAATTCTCTCATGACAGTTAATATACGTGTAATGATCGCACACACGATTGAAAGTTAGAATCTATTAACTAATTTGACAAAAAAAAATAGTTATTTAGAAAAAAAAAATATATAGATTCAACTGTCTCAGTGCCAAAGATATACAACATGCCCGCAACTACTGCAATTGAATTTGATGTGTGAATAATGTGCAGGGAGGCCTATCTGACACGGCTGACTAATGCCAATTGCCAAGGATTACACAAGCTTCCGATAACATGTGACAAACGATATATCCCATAGTTTATGCACCGATTTGGAATGAGAACAGCTCTTGAATTAACAACGGAGTCAAATAGCACTTTAGCTAAACCCATAGAGATCACGACAAAGAGCAAAATATTCAGAAAATAGTAAAGGCATAAAGCTGAACATTTGTCAAATTTATTAATTTTTCAAGTGTAATAACTTCTTTTCTTGACCAGGAACATAACTGTACATAATGTAATGAGGTGCACAAAGAAATTAAACATAGTCTCAATTGTGGAAATGCATCTTATTGTGCATTACAGGGACGTCTCTAAAAAAAATTAAACTAAAAATATATAAAACTGTTATTCTCCCAGTTGCATTATATGGATGTGAAACATGGGCTCTTACTTTAAGGGAGGAGTATTTAAAAATAAAGTTCTTAGGAAAATTTTTAGACCAAAGAGACCAAGCTAATGAAGAAGACTATATAGCAGAGAGCCACATAATCTTTATAGGAATATAATAAGAATGGTGAAGTATCGTAGAATGTGTTGGGCAGGACATGTGACAAGAATGGGGAATGAAAGAGGAGCATGGAAACTTCTGGTAGGAAAACCAGAGGGAAAACGCCCAGTTGGTAGACCAGGATTGAGATGTGAAAATAACATTAATCATGATTAGAGGGAAATAGATTATACAGAAAATGATTGGAAAACATTAGCTCAGGATAAGGAAGTATGTAGCCTTCTCCATTCACATGTTTGCTCATCTCTTTTGTCCAATATTTTTTTCTAGGAACTTTATTCTCAAATACTCGTAATCTTTTCTCCTCCCATAAAGTAAGAGCCCACGTTTCGCATTCATATAATACAACTGGGAGAAACAGTTTTATATATTTTGAGTTTAATGATTTTAGAGAGAAGTTGGAACGACAAGAGTCCCTGTAATGTATAATGGCATGGATTTCTAGAATTGAGTCTATTTTTAATTACATTGTGTATCTCATTCCTATTTGTAATTGTAGTTGCTAGGTATTTGAATTCAACCACTTCCTCCTAAGGTCCCTCATTTGTCACTAACTATCCATTTATAACGAATCTTTTCCTACTTAATTTTATTTTTATTCCATGTTTTGTTAGTGTTAGCTAATATTAGACCACATCCTCATTTTGTTTTGTTTAGTTTATATTTTAATACTATTTTAAAATTTAAATCTTATATATAAAAGTGAATGTTTGTTTGTTGGTTTGTTTCTTTGTTCGTACTTTATACGCGGTCATACCGTTGAACCGATTGTGATGGAACTTTTTGCAAAATGTTCAGGAGATTCCCGGGATGAACTTAGGCTATAAGAGAGTTGTGATACTCAACTCCTACACCCTTAAAAATCGCCCTTTGTAGTGGAAAACGTGAAAAAAAGTAGCTCTCTGGACGCTTAAATGACTTACGACGCTGCCTAAACCATAACAAATGCACAAAATTAATGTACACAGAATTGAATATCTCAAAAAGTTCCACAAAAAAGTCCGCGACAACATATCTTTATCTCTTACGGATAACTCACAATAACCATTTTTTGTCTTTCATTGATGCTAAGAAGATCGATACAAGTATGTAGATTCCTGTGCAAGCATAGCAGCACATGGCGGGTATTCTTTTACGGATAACTCACAATAACGAATTTTGTCTTTTAGCTCATTTATGCCAAGAATATCGAAATAAGTAGATTCCTGGGCAACACCAGGTAATCAGCACGGGGAATCTTAAAATAATTACGATATACATTTATAATTATTTTTCATTTTACTTATTCAACTAATCATAAGAAGTACATTAATTTTTGTCTTTCAGCTCATTTATGCCAAGAATATCGAGAAGAGTCGATTCCCTGACAACGACGGGTAAACAGCACGGGGTATCTAAAAATAATTACGATATAAATTTGCCTATCACTTATTAAAGTAAACATAAAACACATTAATTTTCGTATTTCAGCTCATTTATGTCAAGAAGATCGGGATAAGTAGATTACCGGGCAACGACGGATAATCAGCAAGGGATATCCAAAAAAATATAAATTTATAATTATTTTTTCCTTTTACTTATTCAACTAAACATAAAATCACATTCATTTTCATTTATTTAGGCGTAGCAGCGCACGCCGGGTATTAGCTAGTAGTATATAAAATTTTCTATTATTTTATTATTCGCTGGTTGGGTGGAAGAGATGGCCTTATTGTCTTAATTCCGCCAGTTTAAATAAATAAATAAATAAATAAATAAATAAATAAATAAATAAATAAATAAATAAATAATAATAATAATAATAATAAAAATTAAAAAAAAATATTATGAGTGTCAGATGCAAACATATTTAACAATTGATAATTCTGGAATTTGTTGTCTGAGCCTCTTCGCTTTCCATATCAAATCGCTTATCTGTAATTCCTCTATAACCAGGTAAATTTCTTGGATTTAATCCACTAACAACCTGTATGTTGGTGGATCTTAGTAGCAATTACTTAATTCGAATTCCAAGACACATAAAGAAGTAATGTGTTTTCTTAACGAGCTATGCCAGTCTTAATAATTTACAGCCTGGACACAACTTCCATTTCAATCCATTAACACCCACACTCTTTCCAAGGAGAGTTGATCCGAGTCTCCTGGCCTGGGACAGTAAAGTGCGGTTTACTGTCTTCTCCTGTGATCTGAATTTACAAGCAAACTCTAAATGCTTATTCCAGTGTTTTATGGATACAGTTCTTGGAACGTAAAAAACTGTCATTAGTTTCAGGAGAGTAATCGATTCAATTAATGGCAAGAAAATTCGTATAAAGTTGCTGCAACTAACTGCTTTCTATTAAATTAAAAGGTTCAGCTAGCGGAGGTGATAAACTTGGAGGATGTAGTGATTGTCTACTTACACTTGGAAACCTTCCCTCCCTTTCCCTTCATCCACATTCATAAGGGTATCTTC
Organism: Diploptera punctata; assembly: GCA_030220185.1. Taxonomy (NCBI): domain Eukaryota; kingdom Metazoa; phylum Arthropoda; class Insecta; order Blattodea; family Blaberidae; genus Diploptera; species Diploptera punctata. The sequence continues at coordinate 681,894 of JASPKZ010008859.1, forward strand.
CTCATCCCAGGAAATGAAGGTTATAACATTAAGTATATTTAGTGAGCTTGTAGACTGCACTTAATGTGGTGAGATGGTATATTAATTTATATTGTCGAAATTTGCAGCTCACTCTATTTGACGACGATATGAGATCAGATTATTTAATGCATTACGTAAGTAATATAACGCAATTACATTAGAGTTTTAAAATGAAGTTCAGATATGCATTTTGTAGTTATACTGACGCTTGATATATAACGACGAAATAAAATATACACACATACACAAATAATCACATGAGCACACACACACACACACACACACACACACACACACACACACACACACACACACACACACACACACACACACACACACACACACACCACACACACACACACACATATATATATATATATATATATATAACTCAAATATATATATATATATATATATATATATATAACTCAAATATATAAGATTACCCAGAAAAGCTTTGGAATGGATTCCACCTGGGAAAGGAAAGAAAGGTTGAACTAGATTTAAATGGATGATAACATAAGAAGAGGTATGTGGGAGATAGGTTGGAATGGGAAGATGGAGAAGAATAGAGAAATAAGATAAACATTTAAAACGCTGAAAGATGTTGAATTGCATTGTAAACCTGTTTATATATATATATATATATATCGTGCACTTTCAACCATATAAGTTTGCGCCATCCTTTCCGATACACCCTGTATATATATATATATATATATATACACACACACAGGGTGTATCGGAAAGGATGGCGCAAACTTATATGGTTGAAAGTGCACGATAATAGAAGCAACAATGTCCCAGTAAACATGGGTCCGCAAACGAGCCGTTTGCGAGACAATTACGAATGTACAGTTACAAGCCGCCACTGACGTCATTGTTTGTAACATCGTACTTGGCGATTATCTCATTGGGCCACACATTCTTCCACGAAAACTTAATGGACGGAGGTATCTTAGGTTTCTACGGCGTCATCTTCCAGGATTGCTTGAGGATGTTTCCCTTCAGAAACGTCGGAGTTTGTGGTACATGCATGATGGAGCTCCGGCACATTTTGCTGCTGCTGCTGTGAGACGGCATCTAACGCGCAGATACGGCCAAAGATGGTTAGGTCGAGGCGGATCTGTACCTTGGCCTCCAAGATCACCTGATCTAAATCCTTTGGAATGTTATGTCTATGGTCACCTCAAAAGTGAACAGCACACCCGTTAAGACGATTGAAGAACTGGAGCAGAGAGTTGTACATGCTTGTCAAAAATTCGGAAATGATGCAGGGGTTTTCGAAATAATTCGACATTCATTGCAGAGACGAGCTCAGTATAGCATCCAGATGCAAGGAAGACACTTTAACATCTCCTGTAACAGGTAACCCATAAGTGAAGTGAACTGTGAAATGTGAACTAAATGAAATGAAAAATTAATAGTAATGTCTAATCAAATTCGTGTACTTTCAACCATGTAAGTTTGCGCCCTCCTTTTTGATACACCCTCTATATGCACACACAATTAGAAAAAAAACACAAAGCTAATCTGAAAACGTCATAAAAGGGCATGAAGAAACATGATTAGGAAAATTTTTTGACGAAAGAGAGATGAATAGACAGGAGAATGGAGAAGGCTAGTAAACAGTAAGTAGCATGATCTTTGTAGGAAACCAGGATGGGGTTGTACAAGACCAGCTTTTTACTTACGCGACTTATGCCATTTTTTATATAATTTAAAGTCTTACAATCTGTTAATTATACCATTTCTCTTCGAGAAATTACCACCGTCAAAATATGTAAACGTATCATCAAATGAACTAGTGGAAATATGATTTTACGTTGTAACCGTCAGACATGTTGAATTTTTCATAGAATAACAGTTATGAAGGGGTAATTTATTTTACGTATTAAATCACATTTAAAATGCAAGGAGCCTAAAAGCTAACCTACCCTAATTCAATTACTGTAACCTAAAGCAATTACTCGAACCTAGGTGAATTCCAGGGAACGTCCTTTTTATTATTTTACGCGGTTAAATAAGTACAAGATAAATTCGGACACAATTTGTTGAAACCGCATAGGCTATATGCTTTAGCAGTGGGTTTATCGCTGGTCATCGGTGGTGTATCGCTGGTTATCGGTGGGTAAAAGTGTGATAATCGGTGATTTATCGCTGGTTAGAAGTAAGAACTGTTGTAACCTTTGTGGTCATGACAGGAAATAGTCCCACTTTATTTTCATATTTAAGAGTAAAATAAATAAATGATTATTACTTCTTCGAAAGTAAATACGTTTAATATAATGTTTTATTAACATTTCTTGCAATTAGGTATTGTTGAAGTGGATAAATAAAAAGCTGCCCTTCTCCCACCCGGCCAGAAACCAGATATAATAAGAACAGTTAAGTCTCGTAGTCTGCGATGGATAGGACATGTGGCATGAATGGTGATTGAAAAATAGGCATGGAAATTGTTACGAAAACCAGAGGGATAGCGCCCAGTTGTTAGACTAAGAATGAGGTGGGAGAACAACATTGATTTGAGTGAAGTTGATTATACCGGCGATGATTAGAAAACATAGTTCAGAATAGGGATGTATGGAGAGCTTATCTTCGCACGACCATGAATCTACATGTTCCATAGTGAAACTGAGTTAGTTAATAACAATAATCATTTTTATTAGGAATGTATCTATAACAGAAGTTTGCCTACAACCCTTTGTAAATGTTACTCTTCTACAATATTCCCTATTCTCTGCATCATTCTCCGTTAATAATCTCACCTTGAACTCACTGATCTTTTGGTCTCCCCTTTATTCTGTTGGCCTCCGCTTCAAAATTTAATATCTTAGGTATCCTGTCACCTGACATCCTCTTTGCGTTGCCAAAATGTCAGTCTTCTTTCTTCAATTGGTTCTAGAACATTTTTTGTATACTAAAAATAATAATAATAATAATAATAATAATCATAATCATCGCCTTCATCATCCTGTATCATGAGAGCTGCCGCTGTCTCCTGGAAACCAAACGCCATTCTTCTCTGTCCATCTATTGATATTCCTCCAATCCTCTGACAATCATAGCCGTTTGCACACCCTAAGTCTTTGGACATTCTTTATAATTCCTTTCCATTGGGATCCATTCCATAATAAGTTTAGGAAATCTCTGCTCTGGTCATACACTGTAATATTTTCTTTTCTATAATGTCTATAATGTCCGGTTTCTTTTGCACACACATAATAATAATAATAATAATAATAATAATAATAATAATAATAATAATAATAATAATAATAATAATAATAATAATAATAATAATATAATAATAATAATAAATAATAACAAGAGGAACATTATACAGAATATAAAAAAACTCAGAGCTAAGGTTCGTAAATTGTCTGGAAAATATAGATTGGTATAAATTTGTAAAATCCTTAGAACGTGATATTACAGGAGCACAAAGACAGGGATTTAAAAAATTACAGATGGAAACAAAAGACAAAATTAATGTTAATCTGATACCAAAACAAGATTGGATTACTTACTACAAAAATCTTTGGTCAGAACCGAACACTCACACTGAAAAAATTACTTTGAATTTGACTTGTGAAAATGAAACAGAAAAACCAGACATAACAATGGACGAACTAGAAGAAGTTTTAAAGAAGGCCAAGAACATGAAAAGTCCAGGTTTAGATGATTTCAATTTAGAACTTTTTAAGTATGGAGGAACTGCCTTGAAAGAGAAACTATTAGAACTTTTTAACAATATTTGGCATTGTCTTAATATTCCAACGGATTGGGAAACGGGTCTAGTAATTAATATACATGAAAAAGGTCAGAAAAACAAATGTGATAAGTACCGAGGCATTATCTTACTCCCAACTGCATCTAAATTATATGCCAAAATAATTAAAAATAAATTATCAGTAAGTAGTGAAACATTTTTGGAAGAAGAACAATGTGGATTTAGAAAAGGGAGGTGCACTATAGATGCAATATTTACCCTGCAACAAATTATGGAAAAAAGGAGAGAATTTAATCTCCCACTATACATACGCCGTAGCGTAGTGGTTAAGGCACTGCGCTACAAGCTGGAAGGTCGAGTCCCGGTGGGGTCAGGATTTTTAAACTGACCCAAACCTTCTGGCGGCACTATGGCCCTGGGGTCGACTCAGCCTCTAACTGAAATGAGTACCAGACGCTTGTTCTGGGGTAAAGGCGGCCGTCACGCAGGGCTGACAACCCGGCTGACATCAAGTGCCGATTGTCAAGAAAAAGTGGGAGCCTTAACCTCCTACTACCCCAAGGGCCTCCTGAGGCCTGTAGTGGGATCACTTTACCTTTTTACTATACATACTATTTATAGATTATGAAAAGGCATATGATAATGTAAACCGAGATAAACTTTGGCAGATACTGCATGAAGAACATATACACTCACATGTAATACGAACCATACAAAGCTTACATCAAAATTCTAAAATAAAAATTAAATTACCAGATGGGGAAATAAGAGAACACAAACACAAGCAAAGGCGTTCGACAAGGATGTGGACTATCTCCACTCTTATTTAATATATATATTAACAGAATAGTGCAAGAATGGAAACAAACAGTAAATAGTGGAATTTCAATAACTAGGAATAAAATAATTCAAACAATATTATATGCTGATGATCAAATAATATTATCAGATTCCGAAGATAGTTTACAAATAGCAGCGTATCAATTATTCAAAATTGCCAGCAAATATAATATGAAAATTTCCACTTCAAAATCCAAAACAATGGCAATGCGTGGAAAAAACATACAACGGGTGAAAATTGAGATTGATGGAAAAGTTATAGAACAAGTGTCAGATTTCTCTTACTTAGGAAGTGTATTTGCAGAGTAAAAGAGTGACATTGATTCAAAATTTAAAAAAAATTTAATAAAATGAATGGGGTAATACGAAGACATTTTGATAAACAGATGAGGACATAGACAAAACTAAGATTACATAACATCACATCAAAAGCTGCTCTAAAATACGGAAGTGAAATTTGGATTTTAAATAAAAGAAACTCTCATAAACTTCAAGTAAGCCAAATGAGCTTCTTTGCGATCATTGCTAGGAGTTTAATAGACTGGATCATCCACAAGGAAACACTATTATCAGTGTGGAAAGGGAGGTAAACTTGGAATATAGTAACAAGTTTAAATGAAGATATCCCAAAGATACCAACAAGAATGTAAAAAGTGCATCTGAGAAAGATGGAAAAGAAATAGACTTCCAAAATTGGAATTCCAAAGATACCCCAAATGGACATTAGTGGACCAAGGAAGACCAAAAATGCATCGGTGGAAAGATTCAAGACCATCTTCGCGCCTAGGTTTACCGTACATGCCACAGGGACCTTAATACGAATTTGTTCATGATGATGATGATGATGATGATGATAATAATAATAATAATAATAATATATAATAATAATAATAATAATAATAATAATTTGTATTAAGAATATTCCACAATACAGTGTTTCTCCTTCAACCCAAAGTGATTTGTTGTCAGAGGTTCCTGTCTAAAGCAACTTCTTCCTTCAAATCTCTAACTTCCATACTTTTCCTTACTCCATCTATCCAACGTTCTCTAGGTCTGCCTCTTCCACTTCTTCCATTAGCTTTCCAATTAAGGGTATTTTTTGGTATTCTCTCTTCTTCCATTCTTATGAGGTGTCCATACCATTTCAAAAGTTTTTCTTCTATTTTTTCTAATGTTTTTTTCAACTTGCATAATTTCCCTTTTTGTGCTGTTTCTGACCTTATCTCTTCTTGAAATTTTTGTCGATCGCCTCAAAAAATCCATTTCTACTGCTAACAGCTTGCTGTCTTGTTTTCTACTTACTGTCCAGGATTCGGACACATATAATAAAATGTTTTGTAACATAACTTAAAATATAGTTTTCTTTCGTTCTGTACTATTATATTTCTATTCCAAAGCACTGAGTTCAACATACCAATGATTCTTCTTTCATCAGTTATTCTTCTTTCAATTTCTGTACTTGAATTTTAATTTTTAGCTAAGATAAATCCTAAATATTTACAATTTTTAACATTACGTATTCTTCCTGAATTACAATTTAACTCATCTGTTGTAATAATAATAATAATAAATAATAATAATAATAATAATAATAATAATAATAATAATAATAACAATGAAAATAACAATGACATAATAACGAAAATAATAATAATATAAATAAAAGACAGTAATTATACTTTTAAAACCGAGGAGAGAAATTTGTAACATAAATCATGTTGTATTTTGCAATGTTACGATGTAAATCTGGTTGCGTGCAGTTGACAGTTGAACTCGTTTTCATAATCATCTCATCTAAAATTCTGATTACCTCCGCTATAACTTTACGTGGAGTTAAGAAAATAATTACCGAGACACCAGTTGTAAAAACGCAATGGCGCCGTTAATGAGGGTTATTAACGTCCTTCTTACGTCTCCAAACTGATTTTTTCTGTATATAATTTATGTTATGGGCGTTATTCAAATGCTGATATAAGAGACAGAAAGTAAGACTTTTTTTTTCTATAAGTGTTAATAATTAATTCTGTTTATATACAGAGTGTCTGACAAGTCATGCATCATAGGCGATATAGAGTAATCCCACAGACTTTCTATATTTCACAATTTAGGAATAAGATCACAAGAATCTTCTTTACTTTTGATACCTCAGCAGAGGATATGTCTATACTCTGAATCTTACACAATATCTATTACTAGAGCATGGAACTCACTTCCCAGTCATGTCAGGGACTGTCAATCGCTATCATTATTTAAATACAAATTAACTGAAATCTTAAGTTCGACACAATGAAAACATTAACTACATAACAACTATATTCAGCATTCTGTAAATAATCATCTCGGAAGCTTTACCTACTTTATTTTATATTATTTTAATGTTATTATATTCCAGGTTTTTGTTAGTATTAGCTAGATTTAGATCGCAACACAATTGTATTTTTTTGTCTGTATTTTAATAATATCTTAAAATTGTAATTAAGTATGTATTTTTTTGTATAATTCTACTATTCGCTGGTTGAGTGGAAGGGAAGGCCTTGTGGCCTTAACTCTGCTAGCTAAAATAAAGCATTATCATCATCATTAGTATTATTATTTACAGACGCTTCAACTTTTTCATGGCATATCGCGTATGTTTATTGTATTAACTAACTCACCTGCACTATCGAAACTATTGCTTTTTGGTCGCGGGGGCATAAGCTGTCCATACATCCCTATCCTAAGCTGTTTTCCAATCATCCTACGTATAATCTAGTTCCCTGAGAGATAAAAAGGAAGATGAGGATGAAAAGGAAGTTTTATATTGTGGGCTTCCTACTGAATCTCTACAAACATGTGGTACAAAAGAAGTTAAGCATCAGGTAAACGCTACAATCTTAGTTTCAAACAGTCATGGTTTATAGAATTTCCATGATTATGCTCCTTTGAAACTCTACAGAAATTGTTTTGTTGGTCTTGCTTGCTTTTTAGTAATAAATTCAAATTTTGGAATAGAAAGAACTTCTACTGCAGTTAACGAAAACACATCCATTCCATGAAAATATCACCGACAAGTTTGCAGCCTTAACACTTAATTTGCATTGTATCCTACAGGATACATCAATTGGTTCGATTTATTTAATATTATTAATGAAACAGAATAAACCGAACGAGTAGTAATAACTTAAATGTGTGTCGAATTACACAATAAACCTAATAATAACAATCATACGTGATTTTGCTTTCCGTGCGGTCCGCCACATTTAAATACCTGGCACGAGAAATTGATATTTTGCCAATTAGAGGGTTAAAGAAGCGAAGGGTCAATTTGATGTACAAGAAATAGGTGAGTTTAATAAAATTTAGTGATTAAATAAAATAAAACTGTTAAAATTTTATATGATTTTCATAGTTATTCTAATACGTACTCGTTGCAGCTGTTTCGGTACACTGTATCTAATTCAGACGAATACTTTAATAATAACACTGGTCAACATGATTTTTCTCTCATGAGTACCAATAGTTGTACTTAATGCAGTTTTTTTATCGTGTTTTCAAATATGTATTTGGAATTTCTCCATCACCCACAGCTTTTTTTATTTCAATTTCAATTAATGGATTTAAATAATTATTTTTAATAAACATTTTTTCGTCCATTTGTTCATTGTAATATAAAACCAAATGAGCTAACTCAAATGATTTCAGGTATGGAAAAGAGATATCAAGGCAAATGAAGTCTTAGTATCCTGACCGATTATATTTGGACCATCAAGAGGGATGCTCCACAGGCGAAATATAGCAGAAAATCGTCATCTCTTACTTTCTAGGCGAGTCCGATTGTTCGAATATTGTGTAGTTACGAATGTAGAATATATTAAAGTATTTGAAATTATACATTCCTGTCTCTCGGAAACCTTGCGTGATGGAGAAAAACCTATATCATATTGGAATTCAGGAGAAGAAAAAAATACCATTAGATTCACATATTTTTCTTTTTGAGACAAAAAAAAGTTTATTTTTTGTTGCTTAGTGTTATTTAATAATAATTTAGATATATTTTCATAATAATTAAGATAAGCATGTGTACAAATAATTTTTCTTACTAGTTCTTCATCCAACTTCAAAGTCACGAGCCGCCGTTGGTTGGACGGAACATGTTTTGTATCCGGGACCTCCCGAATACGAGACTCAAACGCAACTGCTGAGTTAATTCGCTATGTAAAATTGCTTTTTCAAAGTCCCTGCTATGCGGCAAGTTCGGTCTACAACTTCATGTACAATACGTTTATGTGCATTCTTAATACGAAGGTCTGTTACGAGTTGGCTAGGGGTCGAGTGAGCTACAGAAGTCACTTGGGGTCAGCGAGCAGTACCAAAAAGAGAGTAAATGTGAGATTTCCATATGAAGAAACATGTATTTGCTCTTGAGGCCTTCGCTATGAATAACATTATGAAGCTCTGTTCACACCAAACCAAAGCGAACTGCAACTTCTGACTACTGTTAAAACTGTGCTTACGTTGTTTGGCTGAGTGCACTTTCTTGTAGCAACAATGTTTATCTTTCTTTGGATACAATTTTTACACAGATCTCATCTCAAAGTTTCAAGATTATGTAAATGTTCTGTTGATCGATCACGAACTGCGTCTTTCTATTCTAATTTGAATATCTAATACCCTCCATGTTAAAAAAATAAACGTTCCATAATGCTCGAATCATATCAATATGTTTTAACTGATATAAACAAACGTTCCAATTGCACAGAATTCTATCTATCTATCTATCTATCTATCTATCTATCTATCTATCTATCTATCTATCTATCTATCTATCTATCTATCTATCTATCTATCTATCTATCTATCTATCTATCTATCTATCTATCTATCTATCTATCTATCTATCTATCTATCTATCTATTATCTATCTATCTATCTATCTATCTATCTATCTATCTATCTATCTATCTATCTATCTATCTATCTATCTATCTATCTATCTATCTATCTATCTATCTATCTATCTATCTATCTATCTATCTATCTATCTATCTATCTATCTATCTATCTATCTATCTATATCTATCTATCTATTATCTATCTTATCTATCTATCTATCTATCTATCTATCTATCTATCTATCTATCTTATCTATCTATTCTATCTATCTATCTATCTATCTATCTATCTATCTATCTATCTATCTATCTATCTATCTATCTATCTATCTATCTATATCTATCTATCTATCTATCTATCTATATCTATCTGTCTGTCTGTCTGTCTATCTATCTATATACCCTGTACATCATTTTTCTAGATTATAGGGTGGAATTTAACGAATGGTATGAATAGAAAGTTAGGGTAAAGTCAGGGAATTCCGATCATGGAGTGAACACCTAACACGATTTGATTCAGGTAAGTTAGGTATTTATCATAAGTAATGCCACGAGTGATTTCCAAATTATCGATAAATGCACGACTCACGAAGTAAGGAGTGAATTTATCTAGAGAATTTGGAAATCAAGAGTGGCATTTGTTAGGACTATTTTTACGAATAAAATTAAGCTGTTTACTTACAAATCATTGTTTAACTATAGTTAATTTAAAATATTTATATATTTAATGTAAACGGCGATGTTTGAAAACAAATCAGAAATGTGAGGTTATGTTCATTCACTGCTGCTTGATCATATTATTTATTGCCAAATAAATTCGCAATATTGTAAGAGTGCACCCAAGTGGAGAAATAATGAAACACATCAAACTGTATATCATAATCAACATTACGGTTATTCATTTATTTTTTTAGTAAACAACTCAGTAAAATCAAGGAATCTTTTCATTATTTGCTATATTCAATGTATTTGTTGGAGAAAAATAATGCTTTTACCTGTTCAGAACATTAAAAAGGAGGAGTTTACTTTATCACAAAAGCAGGAGCTGATAAAGAGAAATCGATAAGGAGCGAGGTGAAACACAACATTCATTGAAACGTGATTGGTCATTGACTAGCATTTGCGGCACGAGTTAAATAGTCAATTAAATGTGTTAATTTTTCAGATTGTGATAACCCGTGAATATTAATATGAAATAATTACCTACAGTTTCAACATATAACTCCAATAGGATATGGTGACAAATTATTTCCAACATGGCAAATTGGGGTAACTCTGATCAATACAGATAGGAATTACCCCGAGTGATAGAAGAGACTGCTTATTGTTCAGACCTCTTTTTTATATTTTTATTATTAACATTAAAACAATGTAATTAAGCACCTGATCAAATATACGTGTTGTGGTGTAGGCCGGAACAATACATTATGGTACAGGTGCACTTCATGTTCAGAAGGTTCATGCAGAATGCAGTGGATATGTCACAGCAAAGAATTTCATGTGTGACTTTTGTTCGCATACAGTAACTTATGTATTTTTGTGTATTTCAGCTTTTTCTTTAGTTTTCAATAAGGTGATCGAAAGTATCCAAGTGTTCGGGTACTCCGATAAAACCCAGGTACCAGAATACAATTTTTTCAGGTTATCTTATAGTATAATGTTTTATTTTAGGAAGTAATATTTTAATGTTATTTTAATTAACTTATTTTTAGTCTGTTCATCTTACCTCAATATTAATGTTGATTTGTTCTTGAACATGTTTCGATTATGTCATAATCATCATCAGCATATTGCCCAGACTGGTTGGATATATGTTGTATACCCTGGATGTCGATATCAGCTCCATCCTGTGGTTGACCAAAGAACCTCCAAACAAGGTCACGTTCCGTCGGTATTTTAAAATTCATAACTCTGTTTTTGTTCTTCTGAATATAGATTTTTTCTCGAATAGTCAGCTCTTTTGTATTTTCTAACTGTTTTAATAATTTAGTGTCCGAATTTATATTATGCTTTTCAGACCAAACATGAGCAGCAACTGCAGATTTTTCTATTTCCCCATTTTTAATATTTCTTATGTGTTCTCTGGTACTAATTTTTACGTGTGTTTTTGTTTTCCTATATATATATATATATATATATATATATATATATATATATATATATATATATATTCACAACCCATACATTCAATTTGATATATTCCTGATTTTTTATTTTTATCTGTTTTATAATTTTTGTTGATTTTTATTAGTTTATTTAAACTGTAGTTATTTTTAGTATATTTGTATATTTAATTAGATTAGTTGATTTAATATTAGAAGATCAAAAGGAGTATATTACAGAATGTGAAGAATTTGAGTATCTGGGAGTAAAAATACATAAAGAGGATAAACAAGAATAACATCAATGGTGAATGGAGTCTTATGGAACAGACATATAACCAGAAAAAATAAATTACAAATCTATAACTCAATGGTGAGAAGTTGGTAGACCAAGAATGAGGTGGGAGAATAACAAATATGATTTGAAGGAAGTAGATCATACAGGGAATGATTGGAAAGCATTAGCTCAGAATAGGGGTGTATGAGAGCTTATGTCCGCGCGGCCATGAACCTACGGGTTCGATAGTGCCAGTGAGTAAGTGAGTAAATAAGTAAGTGAGAAAGAAGTAAGTAAGTAAGTAAGTATGTAAGTATGTAAGTATGTAAGTATGTAAGTATGTAAGTAAGTAAGTAAGTAAGTAAGTAAGTAAGTAAGTAAGTAAGTAAGCACAGTAAGTAAGTAATGGTGAGAACTACTGTCACATATGGAGCTGAAGTTGGGGAATTCAACAAAAACTTAGAACAAAAACTTATGTCGATGGAAATGGATTTCTTGAGGAGAGCAACAAGATGTTCAATAGTAGATTATATAAGATACAAGCAATTAAATTGATATGAACATATACGACGAATGCAAGAAGAAATATTACCCAGAAAAACATTGGAATGGTGTCCACCTGGAAGAAGGAAAGAAGACCTCGAAACTCGTGGATGCAGGTAATAAGAACTGGAATGAGAAGAAGAGGACTGGATGTCATGGAGTGGAAGGATAGAGACGAGCGGAGAAGGAAAATATAACTTTAGGCACAGAAAGATGTGTAAACATTGAAAATCTGTATATAAAAATGTACTTTCATATATATCTAAGTAAGCAATAAGGCAGTAAAGAATTCTCATTTTTTAAAATTACTTTTTGCGAATAATATTAGAGCTATTCCACTAAATGCTAAATTGATCGATATTCCTCCACTTCACCCTATACATTTTCAAATCACTGTTTTCAACAAACTTATGTTTTTTATAATGCTAGATTCATTAATTAGTGATTATAAAACACTTTTCATAATTTGGCAAAACTTCAAATTTTAAATAATTACTTACGACTTTTAATAGATGAATACACTTTCAGCATTAGGATATCCCCGAATGTACACTCACCTGCAACACAGGACATTTCAGAATTTAAAAAACTGAATTAGGCTAATGCACAAAAAATTAAATATATACACCATGTCCGGGACCAACATGCCAATAAGAAATATATATGAATTAAAAAAAACTAATACAGTTATCGTAAAGTCGTTTGTTGCAAAACATAGATAAACTCAACAAGTTTTATAGTGACAACAATGAAATTAGGTAATTTAAGTTTTGTGACAACAATGAAAATACGTTATTTTAAGTTTAATGGTGATAACAATGAAATTACGTAATTTTAAGTTTTGTGGTGACAACAATGAAATTACGTAATTTTAAGTTTAATGGTGATAACAATGAAATTACGTAATTTTAAGTTTTGTGGTGACAACAATGAAAATAGATAATTTTAATTTTTTTGTGACTACAATGAAATGACGTAATTTCAAGTTTTTAACAATCCAATTATATAATTTCTAATTTTAAGTTTAATGGTGACAAAAATTTAATTACGTAATTTTAAGTTTTGTGGTGAAAACAATGAAATTATATAATTTCTAAAGCTTATTTTAATTTGATGTTTTGTAGTGGCAACAATGACATTACGTAAATTCTGACGTATATTCGTTTCATTTTTTTGTATGTCTTCCAACAAGATGGAGCTTCACCACATTATGGAAGGAAACTATGCTCAGGAATTTTAAGCCACGAAAAGAAAAATAATCGAATGTTAACTAAGTTTGAATCTGCAAACCACATAACCAGAAGCGCACATGTTGAAATTTACTAATTACCATACAAACTTTTTGAGTTTATCTATGTTTTCAACAAACTGCATTACAATAAATTTGTTAGTTTCTGTTCTATAATAGTTTGTTATTAGTATTATTAGTCCCAGACATCTGCGTATAAACCTCAGTAAAACAGAAAAGAACATTAAAAAAATACGGTGATATAATGTGGCATTGATAAATTTAATTATAATGTAAAACATGATGCTGGCTTATCGTATTAATTAATTAATTCCGCAGAAAATGTATTATTCGTGATATTATGGTACTCATGTAAATCATTAGACGTGTTTCAAAATATTACTTTTTTTTTAAACTGCATTTGTTTTCATATTGCTGTGCCAATTAAATAATTAATTAATTGCTAAAATTATCAAAACAACAGGAATTTTAAGGACTGATTCATACAAATGTTTAGTATAATCATATATATATATATATATATATATATATATATATATATATATATATATATATATAGCGTATGTGTTTACAGTATGCTGGAATTTAGCTCAGAATTAGCATAGCCTATTTAACTCATGCCCCAAATGGGGGTCAATGTTTACAACCAATAACAGTCATGTTTCATCTCGATATTCATCGAATTGTCTTTCCGGCTCCTGCTTTGTAATAAACAAAGCTCCTCCTTTTTAATATTCTGAACAGGCCAGAGCATTATTTTTACAGTGATTGATTCTCCAAAATATACATTGAATATAGCAAATAATATAGCCTCATGGACTAGTAGTCAGCGTTTCTGACTACTGTTCGTGAAGTCCCGGGTTCGATTCCCAGTCAAACCACAGGAATTTGTCCTTAAAAGGAAATATTCCTGTGGTTGCCCATGGTCTGGAATTTAGATTAAGAACTCTACTGGCGCTTCATTATCATTTATCATCCATCATATAATCGGGGTAACGTAACTCCGCCTTCTAGGCGCCCCAATTTCGGAAGTGGGTTAGAATTACGCCAATGCCAGGAGAGAACACCAGAAATGTTGAAATGACAACCTGGGGCACTGAATAAAAAATGAACAGATTAATTCGAAATACTCATTTCATAATTGTGTGTTCAACAATTGTCTTTTTTTAAATAATGATTTTACTGAGATGATTACTAAAAAATAAATTAATAACCTATAATGTTGGTTATAAATACAGATTGACGTGTTTCTTTTTTTCTCTACTAGGGTGCATTCTTACAATATTACTATCCAGTGGGTTATCGCTGATTGCGATCCTATTTGGCAATAAATAATATGATCAAGTTGCAGTGAATAAGCAAATTAAACATAACCACACATTTCTGATTTAATTTCAAAGATCTTCGTTTTCATTAAATATAAACTGGATTCCTCGGAAGTTAGAATTAAAAAAAGGAAGGATGAATAGGATGGCAATGGAAATACATATTTTAAAATACCGGTAACTATATTTAAATAATGATTTTTCAGTAAACAACTTAATTTCATTCTTTAAATAGTTCTAACAAATGTCATACTTGATTTTCAAATCCTCAAGATGAATGCACTCCTCATGATTATTTACCTGTCTTTTAAGAGGGAAGAAATTTCAAGATCGTAAAGAAGACATTGTGTAAGATATATAGGTGTACTGTGCAGGAGAATGACAAGTGTTTAGTTAGTCTGTGATCAAATATTTAAATCGTGATTTTAGATCAATATATTAAAACTATAAGTTAATCAGTTAGGACAGGAATTTAATATAAGATAGAAAAACAGAACAAGAAAGGTTTGTCGATCAGTTAGTCTGACAAAAAAAAAAAAAAGGAGATGGAGAAGTATGTTATACAACTCTTCCGAGACAAGTTCCAGTTGTAATGTTAACAAAGCAGATGTAGGACTGCATATTCATTGGCCGAATTACGATTTACCTTTAAGCGTGGTAAGAAAGTATAATTCCCTATCTAACATTCTATATATATATATATATATATATATATATATATATATATATATAGTCAATTAAAAAAAAAATATATATAGGTCCACCGCTGAGGTCTAGAGGTAGCGGACCCCGGTTCAATTCCCGGTCGGGGCAAACTCCTGGGTAATTTGTTTTCGGGGTTTTTCCTCACCTGTAAGACAAATGTCAGGAAACTTAGAGCCCAATGGTCCCCGAAAATCATCCGGCCATCATCATCATCATCCTTCACCGGTGTGGAAAGCAACGGGAAGCTACCACACCTACAATTCCCTAGTAAAGATGCAAAATGCTATGATTGCAGTGAAAGACCTGTCCTCGGGCAGAATTACTGTGGATATATATATATATATATATATTTATTTATTTATTACCTAACACATGTCTATATAAGCCATATAGGAGAGTTTTAAAAACAATTTTAATAAATTAAATGAGCATTGCGCTGTTTGAAAATAATAAAAAATAATCTCTTTCTCTCAGATTTTCAAATGCTTTACTTTCTAATGTTTTATTATTATACAGAAGATGCCATTTAAAACAAATGAAATTCCAACATATTCTGCATCGCACATGCATAGGAATAAAACAATGCTTATTTAAGTTACTAAAATTGTAATTACATATTTTAAGATTCCCATATAACTTGTGTATACATGTGCTAGATATTATATTATTAATATTATTATTATTTCTTCATTTGTCCACCGTTGAGGTCTCAAGATAGCATGCTGCCTTGAAACGCAGCAGACCCGGGTTCGATCTCCGGTTGAGACAAGTTTCCTGGGTCATGTTTTTTCGGGGTTTTTCCTCACCTGTAAGACAAATGTCAGGTGATTTTAAAGCCCATGTGGTGCCCGAACATCATCTGGCCATCATTATCATCATTGCATATTCATTAAGTTTAGGATTAAGACCTCTATCGGCGCATAATTACCATCATCATAAATTATCATATAACATCGAGGCAGTGTAACTCCGCCTTTCAGGCGCCCCAACCTCAGAAGTAGATTACAATAACGCCATGCCTGGAGGGAAAATACCAGATGTCGAAATGACAACTTGGTGACATTGAATAAAAAAAATCCTTGATTTTGAGTGTGAGAGAGCGAACTGCATTTTCTAACACGCTTAAATGTAAAACCATGATTAGACCAATGGAAAATCAATCCATACATCCGGAAGAGGTATAGTATAATTATCAGAACTATGAGTTTATTCGTGGGGTATCGCAGCAGAAATATGTAACGATAAAAACCACTAAATAAACACACTTCTTTAACTCAAATGACTTATTTTCTCTGCAATATGTGAGGTTCAGTTTTGTTAATGCCCTCTGATTGATGTTCATACAATTCACAGCTGTAAAGGTGATAGAGCGTATACTGAATAAACAATATTTGTCACATTTTGATGGAAATGGGAAGTTGAACAGGCGGAAACGATCACTAAATTCTAATAACATGGAGATTAAAATGGGCTACTTGAAACAAGCAAGCTATCTTCAGCTCTAGTACGCTATTTTTAATGTCCACTCGACGCTCAAATGACTACACTCACACGAAGAGGACTGCATTTCATCCTTCCAAACCTTTATTGGGAATGTTCTGACAAGGCTAATTCTGTATCATAATATCCGAGAAACGAAATATCCATTTCCACCAGATAACAAAACAAAATCTAATAGCGTCACTACCATTGTTGCAACGATACTTCTTTGTTTTGAGTTGTTCAATCAAAACATGAACATTTCATAAAAATAACACACACACACACACACACACACACACATACACACACACACATTATATATATCGGCGCGGACATAAGCTCTCCATCATCCCCAACTTGAGCTAATGTTTTCCAATTATCTCCTCTATAATCTACTTCCCTCAAATCATGGTTAATATTACTCACCCACCTCATTAATGGTTTATTATCGACTCACTATGATGGTTGTCCGTTTATACAGAGTGCGCAGAAACAATGACATTTTAAATAGCCTGCTATAATTGGTCACTGCTTCCTAGAGAGTTGATAATGCGTGGTGCAGTTCAAAGCATTGCCAGTTAGCATGGAGCGTTGGTCATACGAACACCTCAATGGTTTATTATCGACTCACTATGATGGTTGTCCGTTTATACAGAGAGCGGCAGAAACAATGACTTATATAAATTGCCTGCTATAATTGGTCACGCCTTCCTAGAGAGTTGATAATGTGTAGTGCAGTTAAACGCATTGCCAGTTAGCATGGAGCGTTGGTCATACGAACACCTCAATGGTTTATTATCGACTCACTATGATGGTTGTCCGTTTATACAGAGTGCGGCAGAAACAATGACTCATTTAAATTGACTGCTATAATTGATCACGGCTTCCTGGAGAGTTGATAATGCGTGGTGCAGTTGAAAGTATTACCAGTTAGCATGGAGCGTTGGTCATACGAACACCGCGCGTGTGCAATAGAAACGTATTTCAAATGTGGTGACAGTGTTTGATCAAGTACCGTCTCGGAAGTCGATTACTAGATGGATCCAGTAGTTCAGAGCAACAGCATCTGCAACAAACAATAAGCCGCCTGGAAGGCCACGTACGGTTCGCACCCCGGACAACATTGCAAGAGTAAGAGCTGCTTTAACAATGTCAACTGGCCAGCCCGTTCGCCCGATTTATCGGCTTGTGATTTTTTCTGTGGGGATTCCTAAAATCTAAAGTCTATGCTAACAAGCCAAGAACTATTGAAGACATGAAAAACAACATTCACGCCAAAATCGAGGCCATAATAGGTGGCACTCTTCGTAAGTTTATGGAGAATGTGCGTGTTCGTGCAGAAGATTGCATAGCCAACAATGGTGGGCACCTAAAGGATGTAATTTACAAAACGTGACATGTGTAATCAATGGTAGGATGTGTTCTTTCTAATAGTGTACAATAATAATGTGTAGTTGTATTTCTTCATGCCAAAATAACATATTTAAAATAAGCCATTGATTCTGCCGCATCCTATATAAAAGCGGGTGCCGCGCGATGACAATGATTAACGTGCGGAATTATTATAGTGGTGGTAGTCGGCATCTTCGTATTTAATTATATATAACCGCTGCGGGGAATCAAAGCGAGCCGCTGGACAACCATCATAGGTGAGGTGATAATACCAACTCAGCGTTTTCCCTCTGGTTTTTCTACAGGAAGTTTCCGTGCCCTTATTTCAATCCCCATTCGTGCCACATGTTCTACCCATTGCAGTTAACGAGACATTATATCTGGTTTCCTATAAATAACATGTAGCACAGTTTTATGTAGACTTCTCCATTCACCTAACTGTTTATCTCTCTTTGGTCCAAAAATGTTTCTAAGAACTTCATTCTCAAATACTCATAATATTTTCTCCTCTTTTAAAGAAAGATACCATGTTTCGCATCTATATAATTTAACTGGGAGAATAACTGTTTTATATATTTTTAGTTTAACGTTTTTGAGATGTGCTGTGACTACAAGTATGCATTTCCAGAATTGAGCCAATGTTTAATTTCTTCGTTCATCTCATTCATATTTGTTATTTTTGTTTCTAGACATTTGAATTCAGCCACTTCTTCAAAATTTCCCTCATTTGTCATTAACTGTCCATTTCTATTATACAATAATATTTCTGTGTGTAAACATATATTTAGTTTGATGTTTATTTCCGACCACAATTTCATTGTGTTTCATTAAATAAATGATTTTAGCATTGATTCAAAATCTCGTGGAACATGAAGTGCGCATTTGCACCAAGACTCCCCTATTCCAATCTAGACTCCTCTACCATCAACAATGTTTTAGTCCTAAAACGTCTGAGACAAACTAAAATGATAATCAATAGATTTGGTATTCTAAAATACCTTTCCGGGATTCTTGGCCGTGTCTTGTAGTATTGTCTTCTCGACATTTCATCACCCGCAAATTTCTACACAAACAAAATCTCCTGAAGATGTCACCCACAGAAGGCGATGAAACGTCGAGAACACAGTACTACAAGACACGGCCAAGAATCCCGAAAAGATATTTCAGAATACATAACGATAGCCGTGAAAGTTTTAACCAATTGATTTGGTGTTTAATTGATCAAAATCCACGACATATTTAATAAATAAAATTGTACCAAAGTTTTATATTAATTTATTAAAATCATCTAAAAATTTGATGGTTTCATTTAGTGAATTACATGGTCTTTATAGGAAGTCAGATATAATGAGAACAGTTAAGTCTCGTATACTGCGATGGCACGAATGGGGAATGAAAGACGTGCATGGAAGCATCTTGTAAGTAAACCAGAGGGAAAACGCCCAGTTGGTAGACCAAGAATGAGGTGGGAGACTAACATTAACTATGATTTGAGAGAAGTATATTATACAGGGAATGATTGGAAAACATTAGCTCAGGATAGGGATGTATTAAGAGCTTATGTCCGAGAGGCCATGGACCTACGGGTTCGATAATGCCAGTGAGTTAGCTAGTTAATTTATTTGATATATAAAAAACTCCACGGCGCTACAGGCACACAAGTCCCTTGGCCTACCAGCGGCTGCTGGCCTCACATCTATATGTGTTATTCACCAGCCGTTATAGCTGGTTTTCTCAACCTGAAGCCGTTAACCTACTGTAGCTACCAAAATTCCTCACGAGCGATGGCCGAAATTCCATGAGAAAGTTTCTTCCCCGTGGAGACTCGAACCAGCTCAGGTCCCGTAACTCTGCGCCTTAACCCTTAAATTCGTAATGTATCCTTTTGGATACATCAGTTTGTTTAGTTAATTTAATATTTTAAAGAAATCAGAAGAAAAAGAACAAATATAAACCACTTAAATGTATGTCTAATTCTGCAATATACCTAATAATAACAGTTATACAAGATTCCGTTTTCATTGCGGTCCGCCACATTCAAATATCTAACAGAAGAAATTTGTGTTTTGTCAATTTAAGGGTTAACCACTCGGCTACGGTGCGGAACTTTATTTAATATAGAGAATGTTTCAGAATAAGTATTACATACTTCTAGGGGTTGTAGGGGGAACTTAGTTGATGCAGTTTTGAGGAAACCATGTACGGAAACATACCATTTCGATGTAAAATACTAAATTTGAAGAACGAAACACAATGGACTGATATCGTGTGTCTTGTAATTCAGAATACATATTACAGACTTCTAGGGGTTGTAGTACACCTGTCGAGTCAGGGAAGATCTTGCATGGATTCTGGCGAGAGCAGAAATTATTGAGCACACACCAGGTTTTGTGTATGAAAACATGCATCTCCGGTACACTTTGTGCAACGAACAACAGGGTCGCTATGTGGAACTACACTTGTAGTACAACCCCTAGAAGTCTGTAATACTTATCCTGAAACACAAGACACACGATATCAGCCCATTGTGTTTCGATCTTCAAACCTATTTTACAACGTTTCCGGACATGGGTGCCTTATCAAAACTTTATCTACTAAGTCCCATCTGAAACTCCTAGAAGTCTGTAATACTTATACCGAACAGCCTGTATGAAGAATATAATTATTTAAGTGTATATTGGACTAGTGATTATGCCTATTGCCTCTAGTTCCGTGAGTCGCGCGTTCAAACCCGGCCGGGGTCGATGGATTTTTTTAGAACGGAAAAATCCAGGGAGCAAGTCCTCCGGGAGGGACTTTAAACCGTGGGTCCCGAGTCTGAAGATTTTCAGGTTCGTAAAAGATCCTTAAGCCTGAATAAAGAGACCTCTAAGCACATTTTACTGACGTCAACATCCTAGTAATACCTTAGTTGCCTGTTAGATGTCTCTTTGGGTCGGTGTGTTGACTGCATGACATGTATGAGCAATCAACTTTTATAAGATTCATGATTTGTTCCGTTGAGGTATTATTCAAAATTAAAATATAAAATTATGAAATATTCACCTGAAAGGTCCGTCTCCTCATAAGTAATGCCACGAGTGATTTCCAATTTATCTAGAGAATTTGGAAATCAAGAGTGGCATTTGTTACGGCTATTTAACGAATAAAATTAAGCTGTTTACTCACAAATCATTATTT
The DNA here is from genome assembly GCA_030220185.1 of Diploptera punctata. Lineage (NCBI taxonomy): Eukaryota > Metazoa > Arthropoda > Insecta > Blattodea > Blaberidae > Diploptera > Diploptera punctata. The sequence continues at coordinate 703,614 of JASPKZ010008859.1, forward strand.
AACTACAGTTATTTTAAAATAATTATATATTTAATGTAAACGGCGATGTTTGAAAAACAAATGACAGACGATAGGTACGCTTCATCTGCTTCTTTTGTTTATCACTGCAACCAGATCATACTATTTATTGCCAAAGGAACGCAATATTGTAAGAATGCCCTCTAGTGGAGAAAAAATGAAACACATCAAACTGTATATTAATTCATTTCTGATGTCGTATGATGTAAATATGACAATTATATTTTTCTGGATTATTACCTGGGAAAAAATACATTTAAGAAAGTGCAAACAGTGGTTTCTTTTTTTGGTGGTATAATAAATTGCTACAAATGTTTTTTATATTAACTCCTGCAAGCGCTGTGTGTTGACACCTATGCTCTATATATACAATCAGGTAGCCGTATTTCTTATAAGCTCAGTCACTGCAAAATAATGGTCAGACCTGTTCAGAATATTAAAAAGGAGGAGCTTTCTTTAATATGGTAAATATAACACTGATAAATATTTCGTGAAACACGACTCTGATTGGTTATAAAACAGAAATCATTGAAACGTGATTGGTCATTGACTCCCATATGGGACATGAGTTAAATAGTCAACTTAATTAATTATTTAACTGTAGCGCTTTCGGGACTTGTCCCATCATCGACAGGATTCAAAGCTGGTGTTTCACTGAAGATCTGGTAGAGGGGGTTACATGTATTGGGTTCGTTTTTGTTTATCAGATTGTCGTTGTTGTGAGCTGCTTTCATGATTTCCATCTCTTCAAGTACGTTTTCTTCGCTGGATTATTTTCTCTGTGCATTACTGTTAGGGTGTTTTCAATATTTAACATGCGATGTCCTTCATAGATAACGTGTTTTGCATAGCTTGATTTTCCTTCTATGTGAATAAAGTCTCCAAAAATGTTCTTTAAAACTGTTACAGCTCACAACAACGACGATCTGATAAACGAAAACGAACCCAATACATGTACCCCCCCCCTCTACCAGATCTTCAGTGAAACACCAGCTTTGAATCCTGCCGATGATGGGTCAAGTCCCGAAAGCACTACAGTTAAATAATTAAATAAGTTGAGGAGACGGACCTTTCAGGCGAATATTTCATAAGTTTATATTTTAATGTATGAGCAAATAAAGTAATCAAAATTACTTTTGCAGATGATCAAATTATTTTTGCAGGGGATGAAGATGATATATATGATAAATAAACTAATGGAAGAATATAAAAATTGGGAACTGAATATAAATTTACAGAAAACAGAATATATGTGTTTGGGAAAGGATGTGGATAACCTCATACTTGAAACAGGGAAAATAAAAAAGTGTGAATTTTTTTAATATCTTGGGTTTTAGGTACCGGTGAGGGAGATGTACAGACTAAAATTGCAAAGACAAAAAATGCAACTAAGACATTACATGGAATAATTTGAAATAAAAATATTACAAAGGAAACTAAAATGAAAATTTATAAGAGCATAATACAGAATATTTTGTCATATGGAAGTGAAACTTGGTCTCTGACGGAATTACAAAAGAATAAAACTAGAACAGTTGAATTTGATTATTTTAGAAGAAGCCTCCAAAAAACAAGACACGATAAAATAAGAAATGAATTCCTTTGGAGAGAAATGAATATCACCACATCTGTTGTTAAGAGGATTGAAAATCAAACGCTTAAATGGTATGGCATGTACAAAGAATGGAAAATGAAAGATGGCCAAAAAAATATATACCAGTGGTCACCCCCTGGAAGAAATAAACGTGGCAGGCCATGATGGAAATGGAAAACCTACGTCAGAACTATAATGGATGATAGGAATTTGGAAGAGGGAAATTAGAATGATAGAGATAAATGGAAACTGAAGACAGCAACCTATAAGTGGGGGAAAGCCTAAGAAGAAGAAGAAGAAGAAGACAAAATTAACTTGGTCTAGTAACTTACAAAGGAGAGGCTATGGTTCAACAATGGGCTATATCATTAAAAAATAAAATAAAATTTGAGAGTCATCTAGCAAAATTCCAGTGTTAAGGCTTATACTTTACGCTGTCAGCAGATCTGCTTTAAGAAAGCTACTAAGAGCAATGTTAATACTGTAGGTAGAAAAACTTGCGTCGGTTGGGTTTGGAATAACTATTTAAGATATGAATCTTGGAGTGTACGTTGTAAAGTTTTGAGGTTATGTGGAGTTCCTGAAATTGGGAGTAAGTTTTGACAAGTCGACATTAAAGCAAAATGCATGCGTTCTACATGCTCAACTAGCTATAGCACATATCTACAGATAATGTTCAACAGAACACTGTGAGACGAAACCGCCAATACAATAGCGACACAAAGGTTCCCAAATGCAATCTGGAACATGGAATGACATTTTTTCATGACAAATCACAAAGATTGAAAACATCAGAGTTTCTCAACACACGACTTACACATATTTCATTTCATACGCCATTTTAACCTTTGGCAAAACAGCGGGATATATACATACTTCAAGCGATATATTTAATATGAATTACTCTCTACACATACTCTAAACGTGTAAGTTTTTTTATCATATTGTTTATTCCGCACTGTACATTATTCTAAAATTTTGTTAAATAAATTGGGACTGGAAGTAAACATCAATAATACTAAATACATATTCACACCTAGAAATACGTTATACAATGGAAATGACAAATGAGGGGAATTTTGAAGAAGTAGCTGAATTCAAATACCGAGGAACAATAATTACAAATAGAAATGAGATGTACAAAAAAATTAAACACAGGCTCAATTCTGGATCCACGCTATTATACATTAAGGGACTCTTGTAATCTCAACTTCTCTAAAAAATATTAAACTGAAAATATATAAAACTGTTATCCTCCCAGTCAAATTATATGGATGCGAAACATGGACTCTTACTTTAAGGGAGGAGAAAATGTTACGAGTATTTGAGAATAAAGTTCTTAGGACAATTTTCGGCCCAAAGACAGATGAACAGACAGGCGAATGGAGAAGACTATATAACAGTGAGCTACGTGATCTTTGTAAGAAACCATATAAATAGGGAGAACAGTTAGGTTTCGTAGACTGCGATGGGCAGGGCATTTGACACGAATGGGGAATGAAAGAGAGGCACGCAAAGGTTCTTGTAGGAAAACCAGAGGAAAATCACCCAGTTGATAGACCAAAAATGAGGTGGAAGTATAACATTAACTATGATTTGAGGGAATTAGGTTATACAGGGGTTGATTGGAAAACATTAAATCAGGGTAGGAGTATATGGAGAGCTTAAGTCCGTGCTGCCATGATAGTAGAAGGTATGTTACTGCCAGTGGAATAGTTACTTTATAGAGTCATATATGATAAAAAGTAAGTGATGGATAAGAGAGAAATTTCTGTGCAAAAAAAATATCTGAATGCCTTTTTTACAAGAATGTCTACAATATTGATCGCTTGCGTAATAATCTATTTAGAAAAAATCTGAGCCATATTTTCAGATTTAAACATATACTATTGAAAAAAAGGGGATGACTTCAGTCTTATATGAATAACTCACATTTTTATATTCACGAAATATATAGAGATAGTGAATACCATAGATTATATAGAGAAAGGTGACAGTTTATAGATATATCATTACTTTTTAGCCGCTCTGCGATATTATGTAAGCAAAGGGTAGAAATTGATAGCAGTATTTTTCAATTCCAAATCGAATTCTAGAGCACATGTCAAACAACAGCGGTACAAGATAAAGCTTCTTTATTTATGACAACGCGCAAGTCAAACGTGTCATTTCGTTCTAGATTCCATTTGATGGATGCGGAAGGGGCTAGGATTGTAGTATCAGCGCCATCTCTCGGAAGCCACCCACGCACTCCATACAATTTAACATATCTCTTTCTCTAAACAAATAATGAAATTTACACGAAGCTATACCCAAAGAACATCTAGCAAAACATTTCGATGAGTTGTTAGACAATACAGTATATCATCTATTTTTGCAAAAACAATCCAGTATAAAAATGATATCCGTTGATTAGTATTAGATTTTCTCAGAGCTCGCTGTATTTTATAGAATTAAGGAAGGTTATGATGGCTAAAGGTGGTCAAACCTGTCTTACTTCGGCTCGCAATCGTAAGCGAGATTGGTTGAAAAGGAGTGCGGCCATGAGAGTCTCGTGAACCGATAAGAAGAGCACAAGAATGAGAAGTCCCGCAGTGAGTACGTCATGCAGTGTTCGTGCTACTTAAGAAATGTTTACTGTATGTACGAAGTCATACATCTCTCAATAGCCAAAATAATTCATTATTTTACGAATAAACATTTATTATATTATTATTATTACTATTACTATTATTACTATTTCATATGAAATCTGAATATATATATATATATATATATATATATATATACCTATATCAATCCATAGTAATTGTGCCCGAAGGCAGGTCCTTCACTACAACCATAGCATTTTCATGCTATGCTTGCAGCTTTACTAGGGAATTGTAGGTATGGTAGCTTTCCGTTGCTTTCCACACCGGTGATGATAAGGATGATGATGGCCATATGATTTCGGGGACCGTTTGGGCCTTAAAGTTTTCCTGACATTTGTCTTACAGGTGAGGAAAAACCCCGATAAAAACCTCACCCAGAAGAACTGCCCCGACCGGGGATCGAACCCGGGCCAGCTGCGTGACAAGGCAGCATGCTACCTCCAGACCACAGCGGTGGACATATATATACCATTACTAATAAAATTCATTGTTAAAACCGTTGAGGTGGAGAGTCATAAAATAAAATAAGTTAAAATATACCTTCTTAGGTAAAATCCGTCGCCCTCAACTTATAAAATATGCATTCTTTCTGCCTGTAGGCCTTTCAGAACATCCGTTCCATCTTCAGCAGGACTCTCTTCGCTACAATATCTAGTATGATGGTTGATGCTGGTGGTCCTAATGTGGTGTTGTCGTGCCGGGACCAGCAGCATCAACCATCATACTAGATATTGTAGCGAAGAGAGTCCTGCTGAAGATGGAACGGATGTTCTGAAAGGCCTACAGGCAGAAAGAATACATATTATATAAGTTGAGGACGACGGATTTTACCTAAGAAGGTATATTTTAACTTATTTATTATATTAGTGGTCTCGAGGTAGCGTGCTGCCTTGTCAAGCAGCGAGCCCAGGTTGGATTCCCGGTCGGGACAGGCTCCTGGGTGAGGTTTTTTTGGTGTCTTTCCTCACCTGTAAGACAAATGTCAGAAAGCTTAGGGCCCAACAGCCCCCGAAAATCAACGGGCCATCATTATCACCCTTATCATTATTATCACCATCCTTCACCAGTGTGGAAAGCAATTCCCTAGTAAAGCTGCAAAGCATAGCATGAAAATGCTATGATTGCAGTGAAAGACCTGCCCTCGGGCAGAATTACTGTAGATGGATGTATGGATGATGGCTAAAGGCGGTCAAATCTGCCTTACTCCCGCTTGCAATCGTAAGCGAGATCGGTTGAAAAGGAGTGCGTCCACGAGAGTCTCGTGTACCGATAACAAGAGGCTCAAGAATGAAAAGTCCCGCAGTGAGTATGTTATGCAGTGTTCGTGCCACTTAAGAAATATTTACTGCACATACAAAGTCATACGTCTCTCTATAGCCAAAGGAATTCACTCTTTTATGAATAAACATTTAACTCCACCATTGCGGGTCCCAAATCCGGATGAGAAAGGAGGAGGGGAAGGAGTAATACCTCGTCAAAAATCCTAGGTTCAGCTGACCCGGCTGATAGTACCCTGTAAGGGTCCTAGCCAGGATTACGGTGAGACCCCAACGGCAGATGCAGCAGAGGAGTCCTGCGGTATGGCGCAGACGGCGAATGAGGCAATAAATGGTGATCAGACTCATAGCTGCAGTGAAAATAATTGATTTATGGTGACTCCAGAAAAAGTCTCTGGTCCCCAGGTTGGGCCAGTTCCTCATACATTGTAAAAAAAACTTAATGCTAAAAAACCAAAATATATAGCCTCGGATATGAACATTATACAAGAGATTGAAGAAATCAAATTATGATTGTATGGACATATTATGAGGAGGAGGGACACAGAAATAAACAAAGAGGTATTGAAATGGATACCTACTGGAAAAGGGAAACGTAGTAGACCAAAGCCAATGTGGATAAAGGGAATTCAAGACAACACGAAGAAGAGAAATATGACAGAAGCAGACACGCAACACCGGGAAGTGTGGAACAAAAAATTGTATATTTTGGTTGAGGGTACCTGTGTATATAACAGAAACAATCCTGAAATAAATAAATAAATATAATAATAATAATATTATTATTATTATTATTATTATTATTATTATTATAAATCCGCCGAAGCCTGTTCCAAGCCGGGTTGAAAAAGGGCGAGGGGGAGGATTAACAGTCTCATAAAAACCTGGGTTCAGCGCGCCCGAGTGATAGTACCCAGTAAGGGCCCCTGCCTAGGGAACATACACTGCTGCCTTGTAGGTAGACGTTGGCTCGTCAAAGGCTAGGGGAGAAAACCTCGAAAAGAAATAACCCGGTCCTCCAGGTTGGGGGTTGTAGCGATGAGCTATCTCCCTGCCTTACATAAATATCAGGTAATGCTAAAAGGCTAAAAAATTGAAAATTCGGAACCAGAAAGTTAGAAAAGTAATGAATGTTAAACATAACATTATGGAAGTAATAGAATGAGAATGGGCATCTGAAGAGGATGAAGAATAACTGAATCCCAAGAATGATGTTGGAGTTGAATGCTGAAGGCAGTAGGACGAGGAGAAAACCCAGGGAACAGTGGATGAATGAACATGATTAGCAGAGACCTAATAGAAGAAGATGCTGAGGATAGAAATCTGTGGCGGAGCAAAATACATCTGGGCTGAAGGATAACTACTGTAATGTAGAGAAAATCTTAATACAATTATTATTATTATTATTATTATTATTATTATTATTATTATTATTATTATTATTATTATTATTATTATTATTATTATTATTATTATTATTATTGGAATATAAATCCATAAAACATTTAAGTGTCATTTCATGTGAAACCGCCAATATATATACACAATAAAAATATTTATCTAAATATCCGTTCTCTAATTGAATAACCGCCTAAAATAATATTTAAACTCTCATTTTTCCCCTAAAGTTAAGTTTTACGTGGGGAAAGGTTATCAAAAGTGACTTTTTTCACATAGAAATAAAAGAAATAGGGTTACAACTTGTTCCGGACGTTTAAATTATTATTAATACCTTCTCTATAATTATTGAAACCTTTATTTCAAAACATTCTGTAAATATCTTTCACTACCAAGTTTGTCACTTTGTCTAATGATAATAACATCTCCTTAGAGATCAGTAACCGTTTTATGCTGGCCCAAACCTTCTGGCGGTACTATGACACTGGGGTCGACTCAGCCTCTAACTGAAATGAGTAACAGTCGCTTGTTCTGGGGGTAAATGCGGCCGTCACGCAGGGCTGACAACCCGGCTGACATCAAGTGCCGATTGTTCAGAAAAAGTGGAAGCCTTAATCTCCTACTGCCCCAAGGGCCTCCTGTGGCCGGAAATGGTATCATTTACCTTTCTTTTTTAATAAATCATATGTTGCACTAAATAGACGTTTTAAATGAAGTTTGCTCTACAGAAAAGAAAAAATACATATATTACATTACAAAAGAATAATAAGGCCCTCACTAAAGAAAATTATTTTTCCTAGAAAGAAAAATCTTTCGAAGGATAGCTAGTCCTATTTCGAGGATAGAATTTTGGAAGAAAATGTGTAACAATAATCGAAAATTTCAAGAAGCAAGGGGCCGTGGCTAATGTATTTTACAGGAACCCGGGGTTCTACCTATTAAGGAGGACCAAAATGGATCGCTCACCGCCAACACTTAAGTGATGGCCGCAGAGCTTTCCATCTATCTATCTGTCCTCCGGGTGAGACTTTAAGCCAAGTCAGTTAACCACTGCACATGGTTGCAAGGAAAAAATCAGATTAGTTGAAACTGGGATTTGAATACGGGACCTTCAGAATATAATCTCAAACACTACTGCTTAAACAACAATGGAGGTAAATATGAACAGTTTCGGTAATTGTCTTTTGTAATTCAAACTGTAGCGCCTTATTAAGAAGATAGATGTTGTAAGCTACGGAAAATAATATTTTGCATTTTCGGTTAACTGACTTATGCTGCACCCTACATAAACCAAACTCTCATCTTCAAAAGTTTACAATTTATTTATAATGAAATTATATTTTATTTATAGGGATTCGAAAAATATATTCCAAATTCGCTGCAATTAATATTATTATTATTATTATTATTATTATTATTATGTTTTAATTAAAATTAATTTGTAAATTAACTTAATGTTTAACATATATTTAATTAATAATATGTATTTAATTTGAGAGTCACTTCCTATTAATGAATTCCAAAAGTAACTATATTTCCATTACAGACATTATAAAACATGTAGTGCGGACCAATATGATTATATTTAGCATAGCAACCATGTCCGGAAACGTACCGTTTTCTCGCTACACGAAATATACTACAACAAGCGTTGCTCTCTCTGAAGCCTGCTACATATCAACCGGATCCACTTACAACCGACGTCAACACAGATACGGTACCTCCATACCATGTTCTACCTTTAGTACACACAATCACCAATCTTTGGTACTGCGACAATAGCCGCAGTCATAACCCGCGCCAGTAGGTCTTCCTCGGATGCCACAGAGGTCTCGTAAATCAAGGATTTCATGAGATCCCACAGCTAGGGGTCTCTGGCGCCCGAAAATGCTGGAGAGTTGAACGTATATTGCGGTATTTTGCGTGCGTGTAGCAAGAAAACTGTAAATTTTCGGACACGAGTTACTATGCTAAACGTAAATGTGTTGGTCCCCACTACATGTCCTCAAAGTCTGTAATGGGAAAATTTAGTTACACTCTGTATAAGCTGAAAATCTAGTTTGATTAAGACCAATTTGTTGTAGTTATTAATTTACTGAATAGTTGAAACTTTTTTTTGTATAACAATGTTTATTGAGAAAATAACATCTTCCAGGAAAGTAACAATTCTCAGAGAATCTCTCTGGCGTTCAAATTCCACGTAGACTACTTTAAACAATATCGTTAAAATTTCAAGGAAAAAATGATCACAACTGAGAAGATTAAAAAAAAAACAAGTTAATGAATTCGGAGAATAATTAATCGTTTTATACAAAACAATATCTATTTCAGTATTAGTTATTCATTCTTTCATTTTGAGAATTTTCATCAATGCGGGTTTATCCAACCAATCTTAATAATTAACACGAGGTTCAAAAATAGATAAATTACTATGGACATGTAGATTATCAATTTTTAATACGCACTTCACAAATTTCCCTTAATTAAAGTTGTTCTGTCCTCTGTGTCTTCATCCGTTACACCAAATTTCCTCATTGAATTCTGAATGTTATTCTTCCAGGTTGTTGATGGTCTTCCTTTTTTTGCTCTTTCTTTCAATTTTCCTTGTATAGACGGACTTCGGTAGTCTTCCATCCTGCATTCGCCTTACGTGTCCATACCATTTTAGCCTTCAGTGTTCAATCGCATCCATTATACTTCTGCATTCATCCATGTTCTAATTTCTGTATTTCCAATTCTTTCCAGTCGAGATTTTCTGGCAGCTCTTCTCCAATTTTATTTCAACTGCAATTATTCTGTTGGCATGTTGTTGTGTCACTGTCCAAACTTCCGATCCACTATTAGTACAGAATAAAAAAATCAATTGTTTTACTAACGGTCTTAAGAAGCGAGATGATTTAAGGCTGCGACAAGGTTTCTAACAATTCCACTACGTATGCGCATTCAATTCACATCACACGCTGTCAGTAAAATCATATCACGTAAACATTACGAACTATGTTCATATAGGTAGAACACATTGCAATGAGTCTAGGGACAATAATTATTAATAAGAATGAGATGCACAAAGAAATTAAACATACACTCAATTCTGTAAACGCATGCTATTGTGCATTACAGAGGCTCTTGGCGTCCCAACTTCTCTAAAAATTAAACTTAAAATGCATAAAAAGTTTTATATTAACATAAATTAAAGGGACTGAAAAATCAATAATCTACAATTATTCTACTTGTCAGAAACTTTACTCTTTTTTAAATGTTTTTGATGAAGTCAAATAGCAGGAGAATGCAAAAATGCCACAATTATGATAAATAAAGACACCGTTTTTATCCAAGGCACAAAGCTACCTTAATGTAAATTTGGAGACACCCTGTTTGCACATGTACTATGTAATGTGAGAATTTCAATGAAAAAATAGAGCCTGCAATTAAAATTGATATATTCCATATTTTCCAATATGGTAAAATTAATTAATATAAATGGAATGTAGCTCGGTAATGTAATATTTCAGTATTAAACATGTTACAGTAATACACCATGTCCGGGACCAACACTACGAATAAGAATTGTTAGAAATAAATAATTAACGTACGTAATATCATTTATTACAAAACACAGATAAACTCAACAAGTTTTATGGTGACAATGAAATTACGTAATATAAGTTTTGTGGTGACAACAATGAAATTATGTAATTTTAAGTTTTGTGCTGACTACAATGAAATTACGTAAATTAAGTTATTTGGTGACAAAAATGAAATGACATAAATTAAGTTTCGTGGTGACAACAACGAAGTTATGCAAATTTATGTTTTGTTGGTTGACAACAATGAAATTACGTAATTTTATGTTTGGCGTGGACAACAATGAAATTACGTAATTTTATGTTTATGGTGGACAACATGTAATACTTAATTTATGTTTATGGTGGACAACAATGAAATAACGTAATTTTATGTTTATAGGTGACAACAATGTAATTACTTAATTTTATGTTTTATGGGGACAACCAATTGAAATTACGTAATTTTATGTTTTATGGTTGACAACAATGTAATACTTAATTTTATGTTTTATTGTGACAACAATGAATTTACGTAATTTATGTTTTATGGTGACAACAATGTAATTACTTAATTTAGTTTTTATGGGGACAACAATGAAATAACGTAATTTTATGTTTTATGTGACAACAATGAAATACGTAATTTAAGTTTTTGGTGGTGACAATGTAATTACTATAATTTTATGTTTTATGGGGACAACAATGAAATTACGTAATTTTATGTTTTATGGTGACAACAATGAAATTACGTAATTTTAAGTTTTGTGGTGACAATGTAATTATATAATTTTATGTTTTATGGGGACAACAATGAAATTACGTAATTTTATGTTTTATGGTGACAACAATGTAATTACTTAATTTTATGTTTTATGGGGACAACAATGTAATTACGTAATTTTTATGTTTATGGTGGCACAATGAAATTACGTAATTTTAAGTTTTGTGGTGACAATGTAATTATATAGTTTTATGTTTTATGGGGACAACAATGAAATTACGTAATTTTAAGTTTTGTAGTGACAACAATGAAATTCTGCAATTTTATGTTTTGTGGTGACAACAATGAAATTACGTAATTTTATGTTTTGTGGTGACAACAATGAAATTACGTAATTTTATGTTTTATGGTGACAACAATGAAATTACGTAATTTTATGTTTTATGGGGACAACAATGTAATTACTTAATTTTATGTTTTATGGTGACAACAATGAAATTACTTAATTTTATGTTTTATGGTGACAACAATGAAATTACGTAATTTTATGTTTTATGGTGACAACAATGAAATTACGTAATTTTATGTTTTATGGTGACAACAATGAAATTACGTAATTTTAAGTTTTGTGGTGACAACAATGAAATTATGTAATTTTATGTTTTATGGGGACAACAATGAAATTACGTAATTTTAAGTTTTGTGGTGACAATGTAATTATATAATTTTATGTTTTATGGGGACAACAATGAAATTACGTAATTTTATGTTTTATGGTGACAACAATGAAATTACGTAATTTTAAGTTTTGTGGTGACAACAATGTAATTACTTAATTTTATGTTTTATGGGTACAACAATGAAATTACGTAATTTTATGTTTTATTGTGACAACAATGTAATTACTTAATTTCATGTTTTATGGGGACATCAATGTAATTACTTAATTTTATGTTTTATGGTGACAATGTGATTACTTAATTTTATGTTTTATGGTGACAACAATTTGAATTACTTAAGTTTATGTTTTATGGTGACAACAATGTAATTACTTAATTTTATGTTTTATGGGACAACAATGTAATTACGTAATTTTATGTTTTATTGTGACAACAATGTAATTACTTAATTTTATGTTTTATGGTGACAACAATGTGTATTACTTAATTTTATGTTTTATGGTGACAACAATGAAATTACGTAATTTTATGTTTTATGGTGACAACAATGAAATTACGTAATTTTATGTTTTATGGTGACAACAATGAAATTACGTAATTTTATGTTTTATGGTGACAACAATGAAATTACGTAATTTTAATTTTTGTGGTGACAATGTAATTATATAATTTTATGTTTTATGGGGACAACAATGAGATTACGTAATTTTAAGTTTTGTAGTGACAACAATGAAATTCTGCAATTTTATGTTTTGTGGTGACAACAATGAAATTACGTAATTTTATGTTTTGTGGTGACAACAATGAAATAACGTAATTTTAAGTTTTATGGTGAAAACAATTTATTTACATAATTTTATGTTTTATGGGGACAACAATGAAATTACGTAATTTTATGTTTTGTGGTGACAAGAATGAAATTATGCGATTTTATGTTTTGTGGTGGCTACAATGAAATTATGTAATTTCATGTTTTTTGGTGGCAACAATCAAAATACGTAATTTTAAATTTTGTAGTAGCAACAATGAAATTACGTAATTTCAAGTTTGTGGTGACAATATAATACTAAAATCTCATGTTTATTCAACGTGTTGTTTGTTTTGACGTCTTCCAACAACATGGAGCTCCCCCACATTATGGAAGGAAATTATGCTCACGATTTTGTAGCCGTGAAAAAAATTAATCGACTCTATCCGGGTTTAAACCCGCGAACCTCGAAACCAGAAGCGCACATATTGAAATTTACTGATTACCATACAAACTTGTTGAGTTTACCTATGTTTTGCAACAAACTGCATTGCAATAAATTTATTAGTTTCTGTTCTATGCCAGTTTGTTATTGGCAGTGTTGGTTCCGAACACCTTGTAAATTTTCTTGCACAATTTTTTGTATCGCTTCTGACGGGATTTTTTTCTTTTTTACCTCTGACGTTTATTTCACTGCAAGGCAGAGAAGTTTAATATAACCAGCATATGTAAGGACTCTCTCTTGTGGATTCTTCATCGCCTAATCAAAATACAGAAGCAAAACGTAATTCGATACAGGCAAGGAATAAGAAGCTGAAAATCAATACAGATAGAATGATACAAGCAAAGTGAATGAAGTTGTAATGCAAACGATCTATCAGTAGCGGCTCTTGACTATAAATGCTATCGATGAATTCAAATTACATAGAAATTTCTTTCGATATTCTTACAATCTGTTATATTCAATTTGAAATATTATAAATGTCCGTTAAAATAGACGAATTGTCGAGTAAACTGCATTTATTGCACGATATTGCTATAAAGTAAAAATATTCTCTTTAATTTGCTTACTTGTTATAGTCAGCCACTAGAAACAAGTGAAGACCGAGTTTTCGCGACATCTAGTAATAATGGAGAAATAATACATATATAAGAAAATAAGTGTTTGAATTGGATTCGCCAGGTGGTGTAATGGATAACACGCTGGGGTACAGACCCAGAGTTCCGGGTTCGAATCCCGTCCAGGCATTTATTTTTCTTATGCCATATATATATATATATATATATATATATATATATATATATATTGTTTTGTCAATTAAATGGTATGTGTTATGAGAAAAAATCTGGAGATATATACTATTATGCATTACCGGGACAACTGTCGTCCCAACTCCTCTCAAAAAACATTAAAATGAAAATATACAGTGTGATTCAGAAATATGGCTATACGTTTGATCGCATTTTGTGACGAAACTATTATTATTATTATTAAAGGAAATACGATACCATTGGAAAGGGAATCCTTCAAATTACAACATTAGAAAAAAAAACAAATCACGTACAACAACACTAAGCAAGTCACTTTGATGCTTCAAACTGTTCGCCGTTTACATCCAAGCATAATTGGCAACGCTTTGGGAAGTTATTCATTGCGTTATGATACATGTTTAGAGGAATAGCTCTAATTTCTTCCTCAATCACTAATTTCTGCATGTCGACGTCTTGAGGTTTCCGGGCATAAACCTTCTCCTTCAAATAACCCCACAACCAATAATCACATGCTGTGAGGTCAGGAGAACGGGCTGGCCATTCAATGGGGCCTCTTCTTCCCACCCATCTGTTTTGCAAATGATCATCCAAAATTTCCCTCACCGCAATTGCATAGTGAGGAGGCGCACCATCCTGCTGGAATAAACATTGTTCATGTTCAGCACTTTGCATTACCGGCAGGACAATTTGTCTAAGAATATCACTATACCGATTACCATTAACAGCCTGATCCAAAATTCGCAATCCTAACAGTTCTTCCCACCCGATCATAGACCAAACAGTGACTTTGCCGCATCTTAAACGCGTCTCTTCAATAACATTAGGATTCTCTTTATCATAATAGTGACAATTGTGTCGATTAACACGTCCGTTCACATGGAAAACAGCTTCATCAGAAAAGTGCAATTTTCTGTACCAATGTTCACAAAATTCCATCCGCCTGGCAGGTCGTCTTCATTAAGTTCGTGGACACGAATCGGTTTGAAGGGGTGGCACTTTTCACGCTTCAAAACACGACACACACTCGATTGACTGATATGAAGCTCACGTGCAGCTTGGAGGGTTGATTTTTGTGGGCTAGCGTCGAACGCCTCCACAATTCTGTTCGTTGTTTCTGCATCCATGCTAATGCGAGGCCTTCCAGGAGGTTTGATTTTCTGCATCCTTCCCGTTTCCAGCAGTCGTTTTCTCCACTTCCCCACAGTCGACGGCTGCAATGCTACGTTAAACTCACGTCTTGCCCGTCTTGCGGCCTCACGATCATTAGCATACGTTATTGCCCATGAAGCAATTGTAATTTGCTGTTGCATATTCAACGCCATTTTGACTAATGACGTAAGTTCTACACTGTTTTGTTTTATTCCATTCTTGTAATTTGAAGAATTGCCTTTCCAACGGTAATTTCATATTTCCTGTAATGGTACTATTTTCATCACACAACGCGATCAAACGTATAGCCATATTTATGATTCATCCCGTATGAAACGGTTAATCTCCCGGTTATATCAAATGGATGTCAAACAAGGACTCTTCTTTAAGAGGGGAGAAATGATTACTTGAGAATAAAATTCTGGAAGATTTTGTACCAAGAAGAGATGAAGGGACAAGCGAATAGATAAAACTGTATAACAGTGAGCTACATGATCTATAAGGAAACCAGATGATAAGTCTCGTAGACTGCGATGAGCAGGGCACGAATGCGAAATGAAAGAGCGACATGGAAGTTTCTTGTGGGGAAATCAGACGGAAAACGCCCAGTTGGTAGACCAAAATTAAGATGGCAGAATAGCATTAACCATGGTTTCAGGGAAGTAGATTACATAAGCAATTATTGGAAAACATTAGCTCAGGATAGGGATTAGCTTTACATTCACTTGTAAGTGGTTGGCTACACTGTCTGAGCAATATATATTACATATTTTACATTGTAAATACAATAAAACTTGTTCAAAGCGTAATGGCATGGGACCATTATTTTTTTTTCCACACTAGACAAAATTTCGCATTATAAAAAACTAAAACTTATTAATAATCTCAGATTATAGAGTAACTTATATGGTTTTTACGTACCTTGACTTAACTGTAGTTCCGCTACCGTTGAAAAGTGGAGTATAGTATGTATGAGCGACTTCTACGGTAACGCGCGAAAAACAGTCCCGTTTCGTCAGCGTTAAAAATGTCTTTCATACGCGTATCCTGAAATTAAAGTATGCAGTTTCGGTTTCCGCTCACTACCTACACTTTCATCCATATCGTTTGATTCCCGCAAATTTCATTCCACACTACATTGTGTCGTCTTTTAAAACTGTCCTGCCAACCTGAAGATGCCTAGAAATCGTGTATTCCCTAGGGATTTAGCAAGAGCTATAGCTTGACTTTGGAGCATCGGTCCGGAAATTTGGAGATTTATCTTCAATCACTTTCACTTTTTCGTTTAATGAGAATGATACATACGGTTTAGCCATTTTTATTCCGTAAATTCAGAACGCTATCTGTGAAAGATCAGCCTCAGAACTTAAACTAATATTTCAGATTTTACAGTGCAATGGTTATTTGTAAGACAGGTATCTTTATTTCGCATAACGGGTGTGCAGTGAGGCCGAGAGAAAATTTCAGGTATAGGTAAAATCTCTAATCCACCTGGCGGAAGGAATTATTCTTTTTTTTTCCCCCTAATGGGAATTCATTGAAGTTCAAACTAATTTATTTCTCAGTCTGTCTTTTCGCTTTATAAAAACTTTTTTTCATGAATTGTGTATAAATATCCTTCCATTTCCGCGTTTAACGGATTCCGTTTTATGCCAAATAAATGCACGTAAAATTACTATTATTTCGCCAGGAGCGATAAATCTGTTCACATTGGACAGATTTCCTCATTATTCACGTTCCGGATTAAACAAGTTTTACTGTATTGTGATTTTAGGTAACATTGAGCTCAAATTCTCACTTAAATTTAAGGCATTTGTCACATTTTTTTTTGGAAAAATAAATCAGGATATTCCCTCCGGTAATTAGTTATATACTGCAATAATAAATTGTGTTTTTGTCCTTTTTTATTTGAATTTATGTAGGTAGCATGATGGCATATAATCCCCAAAATTAACCTTTAATTTTTTAAGCGACAATAACAATTAGTTTAAGTCTACTTACTCATCATATCGTAATTCAGCTAATGAAAAAAAAAAGTGTACTACTGGTTAGATGCTCACATTTGTTTTAAGGGTTTGCGGATTCAAATCCGGCCGGAGTCAATGTATATTTTCATGGCAAAAAAAACTTCTTATTTTTCTTCACTTCCCGGTTTAGGCATTGATTGCCGTTCCGTCTTCACTAATAGATCTAAGACCATCTCTTCCGAGAACATCCGATATCTCTTTTTCTTCTCGGAAAATAATGTAAGATTTTCTTTGCTAATCTACTCTCTTCCATTCTTTATACATGTTCTTTCCACTGTTTCTTGTTATTAGATAACTTTTTTTATGGACTAGATCTGCAGTTCTTCACGAATATCATCGTTTCTTATCTGGTCCATTCTAGTACACCCTTTTACTCTTCTTAAAAATTCCATCTTTGAACCGAAAGTGCGTTTTTCGGCTCATTACTGCAACGTCGTTCTCCTCCCTAGACTGTGATATTCATGAACTATGCCAATATTCCTTTCTCCTTGCATTTACCCCACTCTCCCTCTTTACCTCTCCTGCTGGCGCTGTGCCTACGGCGCATCTCCCCTCTACCTCGGAACCTTCATATACGTGGTGCACAGGCAGAACGTTATCATTCAAGCAGATCGTTGATTCAGCATTCAATCTTTGAATCATCGATCCAGTCCGAGATGGGATTGGAACTCTAAAAATGAACAAGGTCGTCTGAAGCCGAGAAGCGGCGCAGTTTTTTAGTTGGTCCGGTAGATCAGGGAAGAAGCCACCCTGGCTTGGACGCTAGCATGAGTGTAGTATGAGGTATGGTGTGGTCTTTGTCTTGTAAAAGTACTATCATTTATTTATTTATATTACGTTCTTGAAGGATCAAATGTTTATCTTGATTTTGTTTTTACTTCAGACAACTTGTTTGCATTAAATATCATCTTTTATATTATTAATGTTCTATCTGATTTATGTGCACGTAGCTGTTTGGTATAATCCTATACGGAAACTCACTCACCTAGGAGATTATTTCCAGCTCCCTTATTTTGCTGTCTAGCTTTCCTGATTGATAATCATAGTGAAACAATCATTTTCAGTCACTCTGTGGGTTTGAGAATCATTATTGATTTATGTTAATACGCCTTGGAAAGAAAGACGAATCAATCCTTGCCTTCCATGGGCCCGAGGCAATTAATTTTGTGATCAATAAGCTTGGAGGTAATCAGATCTACTCTAATAGAAGCAACAGGAACAAAACACGATCCAGCACCAATAATGGTCGCAGTAGCGTGGTTATCTAACCCCGCACAAATGGTAGCAGTCAGCGTGGTTATACTAACCCCGCACATCTTGTCTGCTTGGATTTTACTTTCTTGTTTGGTAGTGATAATCCAAGATTCGCCACTGTTTTTTAAAATTCAATTTTGTTTATTTATGGGCTTTATTCGCAATGTTCTATTCATTGTACACAAATAGCTTGGAACTCTTGAGTTTATGTCCAATATCTTTATTATATCCATAGCTGATATCACATCCTAAGTATTTGACGTGGAATACTGGTTCAACCACTCCGTTTCTAATGATTATTTTTCCGCTCAGAGTGTTTCTTCCACAAAATGCCATTACGTTTGTTTAACTTACTGAAATTTTAAAATTACAATCGTTGCATATTGTATTGTATTCAGTTTATAGTCTACTCTGCATAGCGTTGATACAGCGATCAGAGGAAAACATATTACTCCTATTCTTCACAATAGGAACTCGAACGGCATAAAAACCTTCAGTATGAATTCCTTCGGAAGTGAGATAGCACCGCAGATCCTGCGAATAATTTCAAGCTAAAAATAAGTGGCATATGTACAAAATTTATTAATAAAATAACAGGATTTTCTTGGTGATAAAATTGTACTATACATAGTCAATCCTAAAGATAAAGTTGATTTTTAAAAAAATCCAATATTTATGAGATCGGGCGTAAAAATTGTGATAAGAAATATCTTGGGCAAACAAGAAGATCTATATTAACCAGATTTAAAGAGCATATGGTACATTTTAGATTGAACAGAATTAACAAATCTGGGGTTGCTAACATATTTATAATTATGGTCATGTTATTGATAAAAGTAATCACAGACTGCATAGATCGGTCAATCATTTCAAATTCCTTGACGTCCTTGAAAGTTTAGAAATTTATAAAAATAGGAATAAAATTATTAATAATGACAGGGTCCTTATTCCAGTCAGCGCCCTCTTTATTTAATTAAAAGAGAAGAGGATTAGATTTATGATGTCACAAAGTAATTTAAAATTATTAATCTCATGTGATCCAGTCAAAATTTTAATAGTTATTTTGTTTATTTTAGTTTGTTTTTATTCAGTCAATAATAAGTCTTGAAAATGATAGCATCGCTATTGAAACTAGTTGACTCTCTTAAATTTTAATTTGGTGATTTGGGTTTTTATTAACCATGTATAATACAAAATTTGCAGTTAATTTCATGTCCAGATTTGCATTACAAATGCTAATGAGTTGAGTAGTTCAAGAGGGTAGTTAAATAAAATGCTAAAGAAAATAGGAAAATATGTAGGAAAATGTTCAAATGGAAACATATTTCACGATTTAACACTATTCGGTTTTGCGAGAACTTGGGAAAAATGCTTTGAATATCTAGATATTCAAAAACTATTAATTTTATGACGCATGTCTGTAAATGTTTGGATGCTACCTGCTTTGTAAATATTGGAAACATTTCTCTCAGAACGCTGTGGAAAAGTTGCTTTTAATATTTTTATAGATTTATTGAATTCAGTGAATTTGCTGCAAATTTTCTGGCACGATACTTTTCATGAAGTATGTTACCGAAAAAAAAAAACGCGCGCCACACACACACACAGTTTTTTGTGATATATGCAATCTGCTTTAAACGTTTGGTTGCTTTTTCATAAGAGTACACTGGAAAATTCTAATACTCTCTCTATTTTTTGGTTGCTTTTTCATAAGAGTACACTGGAAAATTCTAATACTCTCTCTATTTTAAGTATATATATATATATATATATATATATATATACCATCCATGAACATAGGCAAATGTTAACCTGTTTCGGTGTCAACTATACAGGGTCGTTATAGTGGAGTCCAGGTTGTCGTCATCCTCGTGGGCGATACCGAAGAACTGTATTAAGGATCCTAGTTGGTGACATTCGGGATACATGGTGTAGCTCTCTCTGTATAGGTGAATATACTTTCTTCTAAAGGTTGCATGTGGAATTCCTTTAAAAATCTTCATTCCTCTGATGG
Organism: Diploptera punctata; assembly: GCA_030220185.1. Lineage (NCBI taxonomy): Eukaryota > Metazoa > Arthropoda > Insecta > Blattodea > Blaberidae > Diploptera > Diploptera punctata. The sequence goes on from JASPKZ010008859.1 coordinate 723,983, forward strand.
TTAAGTGGTATAAGAGTTATATCTCAGCAGTTCTTTCTAACTTCCCTTTTCATAATATAACGTGAAAAAAAAGTCTGAACCTGGATTTGAGCCCGAGACATCTAACTTTATACATTAGTCAGATACCATCTTCTATATTCAGGCTCTCAATCAAAATGTTCCTTTCATTATATAAGAATACATTTCTTATAATAATATGAAGATAAAATAAAGTTATTATTATTTTATTAATTATTATTATTATTATTATTATTATTATTAGGCCTGATATATGAGAAAACAGAAAAAGAATAGGGTCCAGCTTTTAATTTAGATGCTAAGGACATGCATTGTTGAATATCATAGTTAAATAAAATATTACTACTGGAAAGTCCGTCCTGCAGAGCTCACTGGTCCGTATTATCAAAAACCGCCACTGTCTTCTCTCTCTCTCTCTTTCTGTGTGACGATATTGCAGAACTGAAGGGAGGCTTCGTTTTCAAATCCTGGAGCCTCATCCATCAACTAGTTGAAATTTAGGACATTAAGATCCAAGCCACAGCGACAATAGAAGAGGTTCCTTCTCGGACCTTAAATTCAAGAGAATGGAGACAAGGTCCAATGTGTTTGGATACTCGAACAATGTGGTAAGAGAAAGTTAAGTTGAAATGGGCGGAGCACCACCTTTAACGACATTGTTACTGTAGATTAAGCTACTTTGACGCAAGGAAGTGAATTCAGCTCCGTTCACACCAGTCTGTTCCCATCTTCACACTGGTAAGTGCAGTACTGACTGCAGCAGTTATGACGATATATCCCGTACTAACTCAATGGCACTATCGTACTTGGAGGTTCATGGACGCGCGGACATAAGCACTCCATACATCTCTATCCTGAGCTAATGTTTTTCAATCATTCCCTGTGTAATCTAATTTCCTCAAACCATAGTTAATAATATTCTCCCACCTCATTCTTGGTCTACCAACTGGCCGTTTTCCCTCTAACTTTCCTACAAGAAACTTTCATGCACGTCTTTCATTCCCCATTCTCCATTCCTGCCCATCGCAGTCTACGAGACTTAACTGTTCTCATTATATCCGGCTTCCTATAAAGACCATTTAATTCATTGTTAAGCAGTCTTCTCCATTCACCTGTCTGTTCATCTCTCTTTTGTCTAAAAATTTTCCTAAGAACTTTATTCTCAAATACTCGTAATCTCATTTCCTCCCTTAAAGTAAGAGTGAATGTTTCGCATCCATATAATATAACTGGTAGAATAATAGTTTTATATATTTTCAGTTTAACTTTTTTTGAAAGGAGTTGCTACGCCAAGACTCCCTGTCGGTACTTCTGTGTAAATTTCTCTTATCCTGTTAAAAAGAATCAAGAATTTATTTTCCATAGAGCTATTACAGTGAATGTATTTAATATATATATATATATATATATATATATATATATATATATATATTATTATTTATTTATTATACGTTGAAATATTAAACGCCAACACATTCATTATATTAAATACCACTAAGAAATTCGGATTGGAAATAAACATCAATAAAAATAAATATATGGTCACACACAAAACTACATTATATATTGGATATGGATAGTTACTGACAATTGAGAGAAATTTTGAAGAAGCGGCTAAATTCAAATACCTAGGAACAATAATTACGAACAATAATGAGATGCACGAAGAAATTAAACATAGTCTCAATTCTGGAAATGCATTCTATTATGTATTACAGGGACTCTTGTCGTCCCAACTTATCAGAAAAAAGTTAAACTGAAAATATATAAAACTGTTATTCTCACAGTTAAATTACAAGGATGCGAAACATGGACTCTTACATTAAGGGAGAGTCGAAGTCAAAAGAGGAAAAAGAAACGAGATGGATAACGCAGAATGCAGCTGATGTTGCGGTACTGTTTTACCTGTCAGTTTCAGGAGAAACCGACGAGGAGGCGAAGACCGAGTCCATTAATCCCAAAATAAATAAATAAAAAATAATTCTATTGCCGAAGAGAATACGTAATTTATATGTGAAAACACTATAGAATCATTTGCCCCATGGCTGAAAACTGGTAGCCATATTAGCTTCGTGCTATTGGAGGAGAAAAAATTACGAGTACTTGAGTATAATAAAGTTTTTTGGAAAAAATTTGAACCCAAGAGAGATGAACAGACAGGTGAATGGAGAAGACTTCTTACAGCGTGCTACATGATCTTTATAGGAATCCAGATATAATAAAAACAGTTAAGTCTCGTAGACTGCTATGTGCAGAATATATCGCACGAATTGGGAACACAAGAGGGGCATATAAACGTTGTAAGAAAACAAGAGGGAAAGTGCCCAGTTTTAAGACCAAGGATGAGGTGCTAAAATAACATTAACCATGATTTGAGGGAAACAGACTATGCAGGAGATATTGGAAAACATTAGCTCAGGACAGGGATATATGGCGTGCTTATGTCCGCGCGGCCATGATCCTACAGGTAGTGCCAGTGAGTAAAGGATACATATTTAAAAGTCGAAAACTCACACTTTGTTAAGAAAGCTAAAACATTTTCCAGTTAGAGCGCATATTGGATACGTAATCTTTTAATCAACTGTAGGTCCAAATTTAATTATTCAATATTTTAGAATATGCATTTCTTAAACACAAAAAGTTCAAAATTAATTTAGTTCTGAAGAAAAACAACGCTCTTTTTAACAGAAAACTTTACCAATATAATTAGGTATGGAATAAACAACAGATTAGGCAACAATTTTAAAAATTTAACGAAACCCTGTTAAAGTACGTCAGGTAGTCTGAAAATTAAAACAGTAAACAGTTTATATTATTTAAAACTAGGTGTCACTTTAAAAGTTTCTTCATTCTCAATAAACAGCGCCAGAATTGAAAAGATTCATTAAAACTTTGTATCGAACTTTTTAACAAACTGAAGGTGTGGTTAGAAGCTGTGTTATTTAATTTTTCAAGAATTTATGCAGTCCTCAATTTTTCTTAACTTTTAGGTACATGGCAGCTTAAAAAACTACTATTAACCAAGGTTTAATAAATGTTTGTAAAACAAAAATATGGGAATACTAATTTTTAAAGTTGTTCATTAAATTTCATCAATCGATGGCCAATATCCTAAATATCTTTCTCAGTATTTAAGTGGGACTAAATTCCATCGGTTGTACTGCTTCTGCCGCCACGGTGTGCTGCATGGAATCCTTTAACAATTTAGTTGAGGACGACTAACTTACCAGGTGAAAATTATATAATTAACAACTTATTACATAACCTCAACGGCGCTTTAAAATGAATTTCAAAAGTGCTGATTGCTTGTCTTACACTCTGGCGGCCCGAGTTCGATTTCCGCTGGAGGGGACATTAAATCACTATAAGCTGTAAGGATTAATTACAAGTTCATCCTTTCATTTCCTATGTCTTCCCAGTATGAGGGGCTGCCGGACGTTAGCTTCTTTTAAAATATATCTAAATTTATATTTGTTCTAACCTTGGCTTGATGATTGATCTGTGTAAAGTAAATTTATTAATCGGCGTTTCTTGTCTAATTTGACATATTACTTACTGTTTATTATTATTATTATTATTATTATTATTATTATTATTATTATTATTATTATTATTATTATTATTATAGTGTATAGTGTAAAATTTTGTATGTATATGAAAACTACATTACAACTTTTAATATCATTTTAACTCTTTTATAATTAATTAGTAGTAGTAGGACTTTATTAGACAAAAAGTAGTATAGTGTATATATAGGCCTAATCTATACTCTAAACATTTAGGGCCTATTTGTATATTTGTGCTGCTTGAGTGGAAGAGGAAGTCTCACCCCTGACAGAATTAAACATTATTAACTCCAACTAATTAACTAACCTATTGGCCCTATCGAACCCGTAGGTTCATGGCTGCGCGGACATAAGATCTCCATATATCCCTATCCTGAGCTAATGCTTTCCAATCATTCCCTGTATAATCTACTTCCCTCAAATCATAGTTAATGTTATTCTCCCACCTCATTCTTGCGTTTTCACCCTGGTTTTCCTACAAGAAGCTTCCATGTACGTCTTTCATTCCCCATTCGTGCCACATGTCCTGCCCATCGCATGTCTACGAGACTTAACTGTTCTTATTATATGTAGCTTCCTATAAAAACCACGTAATTCACTCTTATGCAGTCTTTTCCATTCATCTGACTGTTCATCTCTCTTTGGTCCAAAAATTTTCCTAAAAACCTTATTCTCAAATACTCGTAATCTCCTTTCCTCCCTTAAAGTAAGAGTCCGTGTTTCGCATCCATATAATATAACTGGTAGAATAATAGTTTAATATATTTTCAGTTTAACGTTTTTGAAAGGAGTTGGGACATCAAGAGTCTCTGCAATGCATAATAGCACGCATTTCCAGAATTGAGCCTATGTTCAATTTCTTTGTGTGTCTCATTCCTATTTGTGATTATTGTTCCTAGGGATTTGAATTCAGCCACTTCCTTAAAATTTCCCTTATTTGTCATTAGCTGTCCATTTCCATTATATAATGTATTTATATGTGTGATCATATATTTATTTTTATTCATATTTACTTCCAGTCCTAATGTCTTTGTATTAATTCTTCTTCTTATTATTATTATCATCATCATCATCATCATCGCTATTATTATCTCCTTTAACTAACTTTCGGTTCCTAGTTTCCCCACCTCAAATTGTTCAGTGGAGCATCCCATATGTCTTCTTAATTTTTTGCATGCTCTTACAGAATCACCATGTGTAGATTATGTAGCCGAAACGTGGGCAATATGAATGTAACTAAAAAAAAATCTATATTGCGACCTAGTTTAAAAAAAGAAATTATAAATTTTAAGAATTGAAGAAAATCAGAATATAGAATTCATACAGGTACAGATGTTAAAAATGTATTTAGATGATTGTAGTGATGAAGATAGAATCGTTTAGGAATGTTAAGAGGATTAAATACCTGAAAGAATATCAAATATGAAGTTGGAGTAGGAAGCTCAAAGCAATCAAAGGAAAGGGAAAACATCACAACAAAAATGGAATTCCAAGAAATGTATCTAGAGTGCTCTGAGAGATGATAAAGAATTAATCAAATTCGTGGTAAAACTCCGTTGAAGCATTAATCTCATAAAATTAATATTATGAAATTGTTACCTTGTTGGTCTCATCTCTGTTATGCAGTCTTCTCCATTCGTCTCTCTGTTAATCTCTCTATGGCTCAAGAACGTTCCTAAGAACTTTATTCTCAAATATATTACTCGTAATCTTTTCTTTCTTTTGAAGTAACAGTTCATGTTTCGCAACCATATAACTGGAAGGATACAGTTTCATATATTTTCAGTTTAGCGTGTTTTGAGAGAAGTTGGAATGAAAGAGTCCCTTTATGCATAATAACATACATTTCCAGAATTGAGCCTGTGTTTAATTTCTTTGTGCATATCATTTCTATGTGTAATTATTGTTCTTAGGTATTTGAAATCGGCCACTTCTTCAAAGTTCCCTCATTTATCATTCTGTCGTTGTTTGGTTAATTAGTCATACATGTTTCAAAACTATGTGAACTCTATTAACATACATCAGTTGCAGTCATGTTTTCATCTGGGATGTTGTTAAGATTATATGTGGGAATGTCAATACGATGTACATAAAAAATAACAGTAAGTATACAATATTAGTTTGATAGTGCAAAATGCCTATAGTATACCATATTGGTTTATCATTCACTTCTTATTTTGTTAGCGGGTTTTTGTGATAAGTTACTACACTGTCTGAGCAATGGATAATACATGTTTTAAATTGCAAATATTCTGAATTTAGGTTACTTTGAGCTCAATTTCTTACCTTATTTTAAGACATTTTTCAATAGTTTTTTTTTCTCGAAAAAATCAACAGGGGATAGTCCACTTTAACTTACCTGATATATTTTCAAAGTCCTATAGAACAACAGTGCGCATACGCCAGAGTTTATAGAGCCAGCGATAACCTACAATCGAACCACATATCGATTATTATAGTTTTTTTCGATTATTATAGTTTTTTGTCCACCCCGTGGTCTCCAGGTAGCGTGCTGCCTTGTCACGCAGCGGGCCCGGGTTCGATCCCCGGTCGGTGCAATTTTCTGGGTGAGGTTTTTATCGGGGTTGTAAGACAAATGTCAGGAAAACTTTAAGGCCCAAACGGTCCCCGAAATCATTTGGCCATCATCATCATCCTTATCATTATCATCATCATCCTTCACCGGTGTGAAAGCAACGGGAAGCTACCACACCTACAATTCCCTAATAAAGTTGCAAGCATAGCATGAAAATGCTATGATTGAAGTGAAGGACCTGCCTTCGGGCAGAATTACTATGGATGGATAGTTTTTTTTTTGTTTTATGTATTTAGACAAATTTAAAATGTAAGTAACCTAAAAGCTAACTAACTAACTCACACTTAACCTAATTCAATTACTCTAACCTAGGGTGGATCCCATGAAACGCCCTATTTTACACTCCTTAATAATCGCAACCATCGATAACCCACTGGTTCCAACTATATAATATACTCTCTGGAGAAAATAGCAAGTCACCATCACAATATGTGTATTTGAATAAATACTTAAAAATTCTAAAATTAAGTTACACAAATTGTGGTAAATATTTTAAAATATTTAAAATGTTAATAAATACAGATGAAGAGTTATAATTCACAATAATAAACTGAAAAATCAAGGGTAAGTGTTTCTATACTTGAGCCAATTCAACATATATATTTCCCTGAGGTGATTATTCACAGACTGCAACAATAAATTGCGTGTTTTTGCGTTTTTTATTTGAATGTGTGTAGGTGGCATAAAATCCCCAAAATGTTTTGAAACATACTGTAGTTCTATGCGTATGCACATGAATGGGTTCTTTTCTTGCTAGATCAATATTCGGTTATTATTCAAAACTCGATTTGTATTCGGCAATTCGCGCTCGGTGTGTAGGTACCTTACTGGAGAGAAAATGAACGAAAGAGATAGGGAATGGGGCCAATGAAAGAGAAATGAGGAGCCGAGAGAAAGAGAGGGAAACACCATTTGGTAATTTAGTGTACGTGCAGAGTGCACTATCTCGCTTTGGATCACTGCCCAAGAGATGCAAGCTTGGTCAGGTACGCTAGTAAAATACTGGAAGAAAAAGATAGGGAGAACTATAATTCTTTTACCAAAGTGATTTATTTCTTTCTGTTATAATGCGGGGTCGCGAACCGTTTATTGTGCAGACCTACAAACGCCATCTTCCATAGTCCTCCTAGTGCAATTAACGTTTCCCAAATTTATAAACCACGCTTTGATTTACAGCCCAAAAATATATTTCTACCAATTCCCATATAAGAACGTCCACTCACCTTCCTAACATTATATTTATTATTATTTGTATTATTAATATTATTATCGTGGAATTGGATTTTTGGAGGTAATCCACAAGAATTTCAAGACGGGATAAATCAGAAGCAGCACAATAAGGGAAATTGTGCAAGTTGAAAAAAAAAAGAACAAAACGTTTGATATGGTATGGGCACCTCATAAGAATGGAAGAAGATAGAATACAAAGAAGATCCTTGATTGGAAAGCTAGTAGAGGAAGTGAAAGAGGCAGACCTAGAGAACGATGGATACATGGAGTGAGGAGAAGTACGGAAGCTAGAGATTTGAGGGAAGAAGTTGCTTTAGACGTCTCGCGCCGTAGCCGAATGGTTAAGGCTACGGGACTTGCGCTGGTTCGAGTCCCCATGGGGGAAGAAATTTTTCTCATGGAATTTCGGCCAGTATGGGACCGGTGCCCACCCATCATTTGGGTAGCGACAATAAGTAGCGACTCCAGGTTGAGAAGACCAGCTATAACGGCTCGGGGACCCGACATGCTGACCAAATGTCACCCCTACACTGGCTTATGATCGTCTACCTCTATGAATAATACATGTGGACGTGAGGCCAGCAGCCGGCTGGTAGGCCTAGGGCCTTCAAGGCCTATCGCGCTTGGAGTTTTAGTTGTTTTGACATGAACCTCAGATCACTTTGGGTTGAAGGAGAACCACTGAAATGTGGAAGATTCCTAATAAAATATTATTATTATACTTTCTCACTGGCACTATCGAACCCATAGGTTCATGGCCGCGCGGACATAAGCTCTCCAAACATCCCTATCCTGAGCTAATGCTTTCCAATCATTCCCTGTATATTCTACCTCCCTCAAATCCTAGTTAATATTTTTCTCCCATCTCATTCTTGGTCTACCAACTGATTATTATTATTATTATTATTATTATTATTATTATTATTGTGTGGAAAGCAACGGGAAGCTACCACACCTAAAATTCCCCAGTAAAGCTGCAAAGCATAGCATGAAAATGCTATGATTGCAGTGAAAGACCTGCCCTCGGACAGAATTACTATGGATGGATTATTATTATTATTACGAATGCAAGAAGAAAGATTACTCAGAAAAAAAAACATTGGAATGGTGTCCACTTGGAAGAAGAAAGAAAGGAAGGCCTCGAAACTCTGGATGTAAGAAATAACTGGAATGAGAACAAGAGGAGTGGAGGATTTGGAGTGGATGGATAGGAACAGAGGAGGAGAAAAATAAAACTTTAGATACAGAAAGACTTTTAAACATTGAAAATCTGAAAATAAATATATAAATAATTTAATAATAATAATAATAATTAATAATAATAATGATAATAATAATAAAAATATATATGCAGTCTGTATTCGGTTCCAGCTTTAGTGAAATGGCGAAAAATATTAATCACTCGAAATAGTAGTAGAAGTGGTTGTAGTAGCTTTATTTTTCGACACACTTTTACGTCTTTAATGATTAACGTTGCAATTCAAAGAGAGGCTTACAATGCATTTCCAATATTATCATTAAATAGAAGAAAGTGCAATCATGTATTTATAATCTATCGGTCTTACTAATAAAAATCTCTTATACAAGCTTTCAACAGTTGTTTAGTTAGCACAGGAAAACTAATTCGTCATAGTTTCTGCTGCTGCTGTTGCTGTTATTGTGATTATAATTATTATTGTAATAATAATTATTATAATTATTTTATTATTATAATTATTATTAATATTATTATTACTATTATTAACTTCATGGCGCGACAGGTTTAGAAGGCCCAGCCGATTGCCGGTTAAAAGTATTATTAAATCTCGACTGGAAAGAATTTGAAATACAGAAATTAGAAAATGGATGAATCAGAAAGAAGTATAATGGATGAGATTGAACACAGAAGGCCAATATGGTATGGACACGTAAGAAGAATGCAAGATGGAAGACTACCAAAGGCGTATATACATGGGAAATTGAAAGAAGAAGCAGACCTAGGACAACCTGAAAGAATAATATTCAGAATTCAATGAAGACATTTGGTGTAACGGATGAAGACACAGAGAACAGTGGAGAACTTTAATTAAGGAAAATTTTTGAATGTGTTTTACAAATTGATAATTTGTAAGTCCGTAGTCATTTATGTTTTTTTAAAACTCGTGTTAATTATTAAGATTAATTGGAGAAAACCTTCAATGTTGAGGAAAGTTCTCAAAATGAATTAATTATTATTATCATTATTAATATTATTATCATTATCATTATTATCATCATTATTATAATTATCATTACTATATTTTTTAAATGCATTATTCAGCAAATTCCATTACATTATGTACATGTAATATGGGGGCACACCGTAGCGTAGTGGTTGAGGCACTGAGCTACAAGCCGGAGGGTCGAGGGTTCAAGTTCCGTTGGGGTCAGGATGTTTAAACTGACCCAAACCCTCTGGCGGCACTATGGCCCTGGGGTAGACTCAGCCTCTAACGGAAATGAGTACCAGACGCTTGTTCTGGGGGTAAAGGCGGCCGTCACGCAGGGCTGACAACCCGGCTGTCATAAAGTGCCGATTATCTAGAAAAAGTGGGAGCCTTAACCTCCTACTACCCCAAGGGCCTCCGGGCCTGTTGTGGTATCACTTTACTTTACTTTACATGTAATTTCAAGTCCCAGTGGGGTCAGGATTTTTAAACTGACCCAAACCCTCTGGCGGCACTATGGCCCTGGGGTCGACTCAGCCTCTAACGGAAATGAGTACCAGACGCTTGTTCTGCTATGTCCTAATTAGCTATATAAATACATTAAATACAAAAATATAACTTAAAATGATAACTAGAGACCGGATTTGATTCAACATAACAAGCTCGAAATACGCATGCATATATGCATAAAAATGCTAAACATATGCATGAAAATCTCAAAATATGCAATACCAAATAATAACATAATAATTATTACTTTATTATACATTTTATGTCCACCGCTGTGGTCTCGAGGTAGCGTCCTGCCTTGTCACGCAGCGGGCCCGGGTTCGATCCCCGGACGGGGCAGTTTTTCTGGGTGAGGTTTTTATTGGGGTGTTTCCTCACCTGTAAGACAAATGCCAAGGAAAACTTTAAGGCCCAAACGGTCCCCGAAATCATATGGCCATCAGCATCATCCTTATCATTATCATTATGATCATTATCATTATGATCATCATCCTTCACCGGTGTGGAAAGCAACGGGAAGCTACCACACCTACAATTCCCTAGTAAAGCTGCAAGCATAGCATGAAAATGCTATGATTGCAGTGAAGAACCTGCCTTCGGGCAGAATTGCTATGGATGGATGGTTATATTTTATTTCTAAACTAACATCATAATTAGTATTTTTATTATCCATTTATTAATATTAGCATTTATCATTGATAAATGATAAATTATCAGTCAGTATCAGGAAAAAGCATTGTTCACAAATTAAAATATTCTACATTTTGCTACTATTGTAAACAGAAACGATCAGGTACTGTTCCAAATGTTAAGTAGTAAGGTTGTGTCTTCGATCGCACAAAATATGTTTATAAACACTCAAGACGGTTCTACGTCAATAGAAGTAATTGGACAGTATTTGAATTAAGGTGCTATTTTGGCAATTATCATTTCTGGCAATAGCTCGCACGTCCCATTTATAAAACAATTAATTTGACACGAAGGTTCAAAACCTGAGTTACCGTTCAAAATGTTTTCAAACTTTTGCTTAAGTTTGCTTGGGAATACCTCCAGCAATAAGGAGTTCAGTTGACGGATTTTATCCATTAACTGAATAAATTCAATCAACGCCAAACTTTGAGTTTCAAGCTCTTTAATATTTGCAGGTGTATAACAGAAATGAGTGCTAATCACAGCTATGTTTTTTTTTTAATACAGGAATCGTTAAATGCTTCCTTGCACTGACAACCTGCCAAAGCCTCTGCACTATCGAAATCATTTACTACATTTTGATCGACTCGAAATGTTCATTGTAAAAACACATATTTTAAAAATGTTGTAAATATGCATTATCACTAGTTTTTTAGTTAAAATATGTAATAACAGGTGAAAAAGGTCTAAATAAGCAAATGTATATGGAACATGCAAATGCATATAATCCGGTCTCTAGTGATAAGTAACTAAACGAGACATAAAATCACTAACTTCTTTTATGGTTTATTATTATTTAAATAACAGCAGTTAAAACATGATTGTATTAGTAATATTGACATGAAGTATTAAGAATTTTCTTCATCTAATTAAAACTTGGTATTCCCAAATAATATATCTTAAAGGTTCAGCCAACATGAAATGAATTGCGATCTGGAACATTAAACTACTAAGGTTTTTCGTATCAATATCCTCATCATTAATTTTAATTTAAAAGAACATTTAATTTTGATGTACAGAAAACGATCCATCATTTTATTGACAAAACGCAAACTTCATTGTTGCGTAGGCCTAAGTGAAGATATACGTACATTATACACATTGACTCATTAAATAAGAGAGGACCTTCATTATAATTAAAGATAAATTTTCAATAGTATACTAATTGTATAAACTAAATAAGTGTAAATGATTTTATAAGAGTTCCTAATAACTTGTGCATTATATATTTTTATAAATCCTGTAGTGATTTCGGAAACAAAGGGATATTCATTTATGATACACACGTTGCTATGTTTGTGGTTTGTGTTCTAGTCTTCTATTATAGAATTTTCTATGGTTACGCTATAGACATAAATTTTGCACATCTTCAAAATACAAATATGTATAATTGTTCTATTTATTTCAGACATATCATAAATCCAGAATAAACAAATCACTTCGCAGAACTAATTGAATAGGTCAGTAATGAATTACACGTAATATCGTGGATGAAAAATCAATAAATACGCCTATAACTAGAAAAGTGAGTACATCTAATTGTGAAAAAGTTTAACATAACTTTATTACTATAACATATGTGACATACATTTTTTATAACTTTCACCTTTAGATTTTAACTGAGAAATATTCCCTACATCCTAAAATATAGGGTATTTTCCGAAATGCTAAAATGTTTTTTATTCATTATAATCATCATAAAAATGGCGGCTTTGAACATTAATTTGCAATTTTTATGAAAGTATCAACATTTTAAAATTGTTTATATATATATATATATATATATATATATATATATACCGTACAGGCCACATGGCCTAAAACGAATTTGTTCATGATGATGATGATATATATATATATATATATGACATCAGAAAAATAAATGCTCGGAGATATATATATAATATACTAGCTGGCCCGGCGAACGTCGTATCGCCTTTAAATATTTTTACGTTAATTTTTCCGATGTTTCAATAGTTATCTGCTATTCGGGGCGGAAACAAATCCAACAAATCAAAGATCATAAAAATCGGTCCAGCCGTTCTTGAGTTATAAATAGTGTAACTAATCCGACTTTGTTTATATATATATATATAGAAGTCCCGGCCACGCGTTGCTGTGGCTAAGGTATACGTTAAATTATGTTGTAGTAAACTAAGTGAGAAATCTAAATCAGAAAGTTTTTGTTTTACACAATTTTTTAGTTCTGGTACGTTAACTACACCCGGTATAAATATGGGTGGTGGTTTATGTGGAAGTGGTTTTGTTGATTGAGATGAATTTATGTTGTCTGCATTCTCAGTATCATCCATAAGTGTATCATAAGGATTATATACATTTATTGATGGAATATTTTGAGGAGGCTTGCTGATTTCATTATACTTTCGTTTTTTTCTATGAACTTGTTGGCAGTTTGGATTCTCGTCATCATCATCATCATCAAGAAGTCTCTGTATAGTAATATCATCTTGTGATATATTATAGTCATCTTGTTTTTCATTTAATTGAGGCATGGAGATTGTTTCTGTAATATTAGGCATATTATTATAACTAACAGACTTACTTACAGTTGTGTTATTCCGTTCCTTAGGACCTTCATATGTTTTTAAATTGACATTCTTCTTAAATGTAAGATTTATGTCACATAGGCCTATACCAATTTGCGGAAATTCACTTGATATCTTATCATTCATGGTCTCTAGAACTGATTCGCCATATTGTTCAATGTCCCTTCTCGGTCCAGTTAAATTTAAATTAAGTTGCTGTCTTTCAGCCAGATTACTTAAAACTAATACTTACACACAAAATTAATATTATTATCAATATATTGAAAATAAAATAAACACTGAACACACTTAAATTATGAAATAATCAATATTTGTAATTCAATTGAAATTCGCGGTTGCAACAAAAAGCACAGCCACCTGGTTAAATAATAAACCAATTACCTTACACCGTCATCTGTTAGAATCATATGGAACTCACAGATAATTATAACTCTTTGTTAAATAATAAACAAATAATTTGCAATAAAAAATAATGCGACTATAAATTTAGTTATAAACAACCCTAGGTCTCAAGTTGGATGAAACAGCACACAGTGTGCAAAATTTTATTAAAATTGGTTCAGTAGTTTAGGATTCCATCGCGGAAAAACAACGTGACACGTAATTTTTATATATTAAGATATATATAGTATTGCAAACTTTATATCCTCCTTAATACCCAATGGTAATTCCGGAAACAAAGGGAGAATAATTTATGATACACACGTTGCTTTGCGTTCTGTCTTCTATTATTGAACTAGCTATGGTTACGCTTTTGACATAAATTTGGATCATCTTCATAAAACTATGTAGGAGTATGTAGGTTTAATGTTACTCTAAGCTTTTTTTTCGTAGAACTTACTGATGCACACGACATTTCAGCTGTAAACTTCTCGTAGGCCTGGATACTTTAAAATTACTGGTAAATGTGTGGAAAAGTACAGTTTTTTAAATAGTTAATTTTGTGAACGATTTAAAAGTGGGTAACTCGTTCTCGGAATTTCACTTATTATTTACATATATGTTCGGTAATTTTTTATCACTCACTTCATATTCTTCTTCTTTTTTATTTTTAACTAGTTTCGGAACTTTACACTTCAGTTCCATTTTCAGTAATTTCGTGACCGTTGTTCTGTCGTCTTGAAGAGCCGCCTTTCGCTCCCTCTGTTGGTTGACTGAAAAACTTCGAAATCAGGTCATTTTCCGCGGGAATTTCAACTTCATTAATTTTTCCTTTTCCTTTTCGTTTTTTTTATGTAGATTTTTCCCAAACAGTGAATTCTTTTGGTTTTTCTATATGTTTAAATAATTTAGCCTTCATTTCCATAATATGTGTTTCGGACCATGCATGGGCAGCCATTGCAGATTTTTCTACTACCCCTTTCTCGACGTTGCTGATATATTTTCTTCAATCTGGTTTTCAAATTTCTCTCAGTTTTTCCTATGTAGTCTTTCTTACATTCTTCACATTAAATTTTAATCTAATAAATCCCTGATTTGTTTTCTTCTTCTATTTTCTCATTTTTGTTAAATCTAATTAATATACTGATGTTATTGTCATTTTTGGGTGTCAACCTTATATTGAAATTTTTAAAACTTACGGCGCTTTAATGGATATGTGATTTTTTTAAATTTTACATTTACTTCTTTTTCTTTTAGAAGAGAGCTTTGATTAATAAATGTTTGTCTTTTGAACTTGTTTATTTTCTTGTGTATCATTCTTTCTTCAAATCCATTTTTTGTAGCCACGTTGATTATGTGTTCTTTTTTTATAATTTCTTTTCTTCATGGGTATGTTCACTAATCTATGTGTCAAACTATTGAAAACTGCCTCTTTGTGCGCTATACGATTGAAACCTGAAGCTTTTATATAGTTATCTATGTGTGTCTTTTTTTCTGTATATTCTAAATTCCATTTTATTTTCTACATTCCTTCTTAAGTTAAGATCTAAAAATGGTATTTTTATTTCCGTTTCTATAGTGAAATTTAGTTTGACTTTGAATGTTCAATAATTTCAACGCATCATCCATTTGCTTATGATTAACTATTGTAATTATGTTGTCTACATAACTGCACGAGAACTTGAAAATTAGATGATGTCCACTAACTTATGTTCAAAATTCCCCAGGAACAGATTAGCTAAAAATGGAAATAAAGGTTTTCCCAACGAAAGTCCTGAATTTCGTTTGTAGAATGTCATATTGTAGGTTAAAAACATATTATCAATACATAATTTGGCTAGAGTTTTGTATTCAAATGGCTTTTCTTTTTCAATCTTATTTCTGTTAAGCCAGTTTTCTAAAATTTCCATATTTTGTCCTTAGGAGTGCTTGGGAAAAAAAAAAAAAAAAAGGAAACCATCAAAAGAAACTAATCTGTCCGATGATTGTAATTGTATATTTTGAATTCATATGAATTTTCTATTGAAACGTTTTTATATCCATTCACTTTTTTAAATTCATTACATAACCATTTTGATAAATGATACATAGGAGACCCTATGTTGTTAATTACCGGTCTCATTTACTTCCCTTTTATTTGTGAATTTTAGGGAGTCTATATATATTGGGAATTTTTAGATCAGATGAATTTATCTTTCTTGGTTAAAATGTGATTAATATTTTTGAGAGTGTTGTCTATTTCTTTAATAGTGTTCTTAAGAGGATCTGAATAATTTATGTATATTCTTCCGAGTTCAAAAGCTTATTCATTCTATTTTTGCACTCTTCTTCATCTAAAATAACCAATTGATTCCGTTTATCAGCTTTGGTAATTATTACCATGTTTTTGCTATTGATGTCTTTAATAATTTCCATATTTCTTGAGTCCCTTTTGTTTTTCGGTGTTTCTTTAATTTCTTTAATAATTTTTTTCACATTTTTCCTGATTGTTATTTTGCCTTCAGTTTCCAAGTTTTCAATTAAAATCGCTGTGTCTGCTATGTAGTCTTCCATTTTGTTAAAAAAGTGTATGCATGTTTTCAAACCACTTTCCAAAAGTTCCGTTTCTTTTTTATCAAAAGTTGCTGATGGTAAGTTGACAACGTTGCTAGTGATCACATTTTCACTTTCATATTTTTTTTTAAAATAATTTTTGTTGTTTCCCAGTTATCTTTTATTTCTACCTGCTTTTATTTTCAGATTATCAATTTTCTTTTTCTGTTTAGTAATTTTTGTTTAATGATGTTATTAAGCTTATTAAAAAACTTTTCTTCTATATTTTCCCAATAAATTGCCTATGTGTTTTGAAATTTTCAGATGCAGAAAAGTATGATGAAAGTTAAAAATTAAATTGTACCTGTTGGTAGGTGCCGTCGTCCTCAACTTTGTTAATATATTACATATAAAATTAACTGGAGCGCTTTCGGAAGTTACCTTCCATCTTCTGCAGGTTGAGTTTCCGTTACTTGTTGTTGTTGTGTATGGTGATGTATACTCCAACTGTTTGTAGCAGCAACTGACTTGTTTTTGACGATCTCGTATAATGGGTTTGACTGGGGTGCGTTCTCATTAAGAAGTGAGGTGCTGTTTGTTTCCTTTATAATTTCGAGGTCTTCAAATATATTTTTCCTAGCTGGAATGTTTTCTCGGTGGATTATCGTGAGAGTGTTTTCAATGTGTTCATTCGATGACCTGCGTTAATGAGAAGTTTAGCATAGCTTGATTTATCACCCGCGTGTATGAAATCTTTTAGGTGTTCTTTATATCTTGTATTAAAATTTCTGCTTGTCCTGCCAACATAAATTTATTACAATCTTTACATGTTAGTTTGTAGACTCCCGTGTTGTTAAATTTGTTGTGTTCTTCTATGCCATTATATATTATGTTGTTTAATTTGTTTCCTGTTTTATAAGCTATGTTAATGTTTTTATTTATCTTTTTCAAAGTTCTGGCTAGTTTTGTGGTTTCATTTCCTGTGTATGTTAATGTTACCCATGTTTTGTTATATTGTTTGTGTCATTTTTTCTTTTTTATTTCTTTACAAACTTATCGATGATTTGTTTGTTGAATCCGTTGCTTTGCGCCATGTTTTTAAGATATTGTAGTTCTTTGTTATAATTTGTTTTGTTCAAGGGTAGTTTTAGCATTCTGTTGATTAAATTATTAAATGTGCTGAATTTATGTTGGTATGGGTGTCTAGATTTGTTATTAATGGTGAGCATATTATTTGTGGATTTGCGGAAAATACTTATTTCAAGTCTCTTTTTTTGTATGTTTTTCATTATGGTAAGGTCTAGATAGTTTATTTTGTTATTCAGTTCCTCTTCCGTAAATTATATTTTAGGATGCATCTTGTTTAGTTCTAGCAGAATTTCCTTTTCTTTCCTGTTCTCATTTTCATAAATAATCATGACGTCATCCACATATCTCGTAATTAGCTTTATATTGAATTTATTAATTAAAATTTCATAGTACTTGTTTTCCAGATTTTGTAGAAATATTTCTGCCATTATACCTGATGTGGGAGATTCCATCGGGATTCCATCTTCTTGTTCATATATTTGGTTATTGAATTGGAAATAATTTTGCTTCATTATAGCATTTGTGCAGAAAATATAATTCAGTATCGAGATTACTTATTTTTTTCGTAGTGTTTATATTGCTCCATTCTTCAAACTTTTTTCTCCGATATGATTTGTTGTGTACTACCGTTATTTTTAACTACTGTTTTACAACATTTGGCATTTCAAGCATTAATTAATGAATTTTATGTCAACCATACTTTTCTTTCTGTTTTTATTAAGTTATTAAATCTTTTTATATCTTTCTAAAGACCAAACAAATATTCGTTATAATTTGAGGTTATGTTTGTCATTTTGAAGAGCCGCCTTTAACTCCCTCTGTTGGTAGACTGAAAATGCACAAAATCACGTCATTTTCCCCGGGAATTTTGAAGTTCAGTAATTTCTCCTTTTAGTTTATATTTTTGAATGAAGATTTTTTCCCAAATAGTGAGTTCTTTTGGTTTTTCTATCTGTTTTAATAATTTAGCCTTCATTTCGATAATATGTTTTTCGGACCATGCATGGACAGCCACTGCAGATTTTTCTACTTCCCCTTTCTTGACGTTCCTGAGATTTTTTTTTTACTCTGGTTTTGAAATTTCTCTTAGTTTTCCCTATGTATGTTGTCTTATATTTTTCATATTTAATATGATAAATCCCTGTTTGTTTTATTATTCTATTTTCTCATTTTTATAAGATCTAATTAATCTACTAATACTATAGCAATTTTTGGGTGCCAACCTTATGTTGAATTTTTAATTTTTTTAAAGCTTATGGTGCTTCAATGGATGATATGTGAATTTCATGAATTGCACATTTACTTCTTTTTCTTTTAGAAGAGTGCTTTGATTAATAAATGCTTGTCTTCTTGAACTTGTTTATTTTCTTGTGTATCATTCTTTCTTCAAGTCCATTTATTGTAGCCACGTTGATTATGTGTTATTTTAATAATTTCCTTTGTTCATGGCTATGTTCACTAATCTGTGTGTGTAACTACTGAAAACTGCCTATTTGTGAGCTATGAGATAGAAACCTGAAACTTTTATATAGTTTATACGTGCATTTTATGTACATCCATGGGTATGCTTTAGTGATTTGACACTCCAAGTAACTCATGAGTGTCAAATCACTAAAGCATATCCATGGATGTTTTAGACTTGGTACAGATATGTGGATGATATTTTTGCAATAATAAATTCTAAAGATATTGAAGATGCTCTTAAATTATTGAACCTTCAGGATGAATCCAGTAAAGTTTACCGTTGAATTAGAAAAAGAAAACAAAATTCAGTTTTTGGATTTATGTATAATTAGGAATGATCAAACACTGAAAAATGAATTTGATATATTTAGAAAAGGAACTCATACAGACTATTTAACTCATGCCCCAAATGGGAATCAATGACCAATCACGTTTCAATGATTTCTGTTTTACAACCAATCAGAGTCGTGTTTCACCAAATATTGATCAGTGTATAATATTACCAATTTAAAGAAAGCTCCTCCTTACAATATTGCGTTTCCTGCACATATAATTTAGTATGATCTAGTTGCCGTGTAAAACAAAAGAAGCAGTAGAAGCGTACCTATCGTTTCTCATTGTGTTTCAAACATCGCCGTTTACATTAAATATATACATATTTTAAAATAACTATAGTTAAATAATGATTTGTGAGTAAACAGCTTAATTTTATTCGTTAAATAGTCCTAACAAATGCCACTCTTGATTTCCAAATTCTCTAGATAAATTCACTCCTCACTTCGTGAGTCGTGGAATTTATCGATAATTTGGAAATCACTCGTGGCATTACTTATGATAATTACATTAAATCATCAGGCTTCAATCACATTGCTCATAAGCATGCAATATTCAATAGCTTAATTTACAGATTGACAAATGTACCATTAAACGAAGAAAATTTCAATAAAGAGTTTAAACATATCTTAAACACTGCTAGATTTAAATGGTTTTGATAAAGAATTAATTATAAATAAGTTGAAGAAATTCAAACACAAAAAAAGACTTAATGAATATACTACTCTACAAAATTGCAAAGAAAAAAAGAAAAAAATACAAGAAAATTACTTACCATCCTGAAATGCATAGGAAATTTAAAAAAATGTTTGACAAATACAACATTTCTTTGGCACCAATAAATAAATTTAGTCTGGGTAATCTTCTAAGTACCAATAAAAAAGTCAATGTTCCAGACAGTAAGAAATCTGGAATTTATCAAATAAATTGTGAAGATTGCAATAAAGTTTATATAGGAAAAACAAAAAGGAATTTGGAAATTCGGACAAAAGAACATTTCAGAAATATTAAAAATTGTGAAACTGAAAAACAAAAAGGAATTTGGAAATTCGGACAAAAGAACATTTCAGAAATATTAAAAATTGTGAAACTGAAAAATCTGCAATTGCTGCACATAGTTTATTAGAACATCATAAAATTGGAAGAGAAGCTAAACTTTTAAAACAAGTAGAGAAACCTTTGGAATTGACAGTTTGGGAAAAAATATACATTCAGAAAAACAAAAATAGATCAATGAATTTTGATATCCCTAACGAAATTACATTGATTTCGAAGTTCATAAATTCAACCATAGATGGCAGCACTGAAGATGGCGACAATAGAATAGTTGACGGCCGAAGAATTTCGTCAGTCGGAGTTATGGCTGACGATGAACATGACTATGTTTGAAATCGCGATATCAAGGAAGCATGAATCCTATGAGGTGAGTTGTTTAAACAATATGTTCTCCGATGAATTTTAATGATTATACCTCATAATGTTTACTTCCCAACATTAATTAAACACATATGTTGCTTCAATTCCAATATACACGCATCGGAATTTAATTTAAAAGCTAATTAAAATTAATATTTCTGAAATAAAAATAAAATAATACGGCCCCAAAAGAATAAAATACAAGATGTTAAACAGTAATAAAGAACAGAGCAACAGAACGGATTAATAAAATCAAAATTCTAATTTACAGCAGTTAGTTTATGCTGATGATGTAGTACTATTGGACGATAGCGAGGAGATACTAAAGGCCAAAACGCACACACTATTGAGTAACACTAAGAAATTCGGAATGGAAGTAAATATCAATAAAACTATATATAAGGTCACACATAGAAATATATTATATACTGGAAATACACTGCTAATGGCAAATGAGGGAATTTTGAGGAAGTGGCTGAATTCAAATACCTAGGAACAATAATCTTAAATAGGAATGAGATGCAAAAATAAATGAAACGTAGGATCAATTCTGGAAATGCGTGCATACATTACAAGGACTCTAGACGTCACAACTCCTTTAAAAAAAACGTTACATTGAAAATATATAAAACTGTTATTCTACCAGTTACATTATATGGATGCGAAACATGGACTCTTACTTTAAGGGAGGAAAGAAGATTACGGGTATTTGAGAGTAAAGTTCCTAGGAAAGTGTTTTGAACCTAAGAGGCATGAACATACAGGTGG
Source organism: Diploptera punctata (assembly GCA_030220185.1). Taxonomy (NCBI): domain Eukaryota; kingdom Metazoa; phylum Arthropoda; class Insecta; order Blattodea; family Blaberidae; genus Diploptera; species Diploptera punctata. The sequence goes on from JASPKZ010008859.1 coordinate 745,329, forward strand.
ATGGAGAAGACTACATAACAGTGAACTATATGGTATTTACAGGAAGCCAGATATAATAAGAACAGTTAAGTCTCGTAGACTGCGATGGGCAGGACATGTGGCGCGAATGGGGGAATTAAAGACGTGCATGGAAGCTTCCTGTAAGAAAACCAGAGGGAAAACGTCCAGTTGTAGACCAAGAATGAGGTGGGAGAATAACATTAACTATGATTTGAGGGAAGTAGATTATACAGGGAATGATTGGAAAACATTAGCTCAGGATAGGGATGTATCGAGAGCTAATGTCCGCGCGGCCATGAACCTACAGGTTCTATCGTGCCAGTGAGTTGTTAATTTGTGGTGTTAAAGATATAAAATAATTATCTAAGATTAAGAAGTTTTTTCATTACTTCTTAGGATTTAATGTGACTTACTGCCAAAGAAGAAACAAATATAAAATTAGAGAGGTTTTATGATACATATGAAGCCACAAGGAGTGTGTATAATACTTTACGTACTGTACACAACATGTGCGCTGGATTAACATGAATTTATCCTCTGATTATTAACTGTAGCACACACATACATTTGAATATGTGGATGAAGTTTTCTGGTGTATTTAAATTATAACAATCATTAGTTAGGCCCTAAGTGAGTAAAACAAAGTAGAATTTATTATCGGCGAAATATAATTCACATTTTCAGTAGGCACTTGCTTATTTTGCTTCTCAAAACTTTAATTCAACACATTATGTAAACTAATTCACTTCTAAGATGATACTAAACGTAGACTTCTATGTAAAAATGATTATTCTTTAACGAGACATCCATAATGGCTGTGCCTCGAAGTGGTTCTTGAAATTAAGTGACGTTATGGATTATCCAGAACAATGCGAAGAGGGAATAACATGTCATTCACAAATGCCAAATATATATATATATATATATATCCATCCATAGTAATTCTGCCCGAAGGCAGGGAATTGTGTAGGTTTGGTAGCTTCCCGTTGCTTTCCACACCGGTGAAGGATGATGGTGATGATGATGATGGCCATATGATTTCGGGGACCGTTTGGGCCTTAAAGTTTTTCTGACATTTGCCTTACAGGTGAGGAAAAACACCGATAAAAACCTCATCCATAAAAACTGCCCCGACCGGGGATCGAACCCGGGGCCGCTGCGTGACAAGGCAGCACGCTACGTCGAGACCACAGCGGTGGACTATATATATTCAAAATTAGCAAGTCATATGTTGTCTCAATTATTTCTGACGTAACAATAAATCATATTATGAAATAATTGAACAGTATTTAAAAATATAATTAAACAATAAAAATGTTTCACAAATATAAAAATTAAAAGAAATATCTTATATGACACAATTTTGCGGCAACAGAAGTCTTTAAGAACTAAGATACAGAAGATACACAATTTAAGTTTTAAAATAAAGAGCAATTGCAGTACAACATATGTAAATATATGGGTGCTAAATTTGGACAGATTACTAAATCAGACAGAAAGAAAATAGAAACAGCAGAACTAAAGTTTTTAGACAATTAAAAGGTTACAGTCAAGGATAAAAGTACAAGAAAATGTAAGAAATGAATTAGAAATATACAATCTTATAAACAAAATAGATATCAATAAATAATTGTTTCAATCACATTGAAAGCTTGTTGCCAAAATTAATTCCACATATTTTATCTTAATATATAAAAATTACGTGTCACGTTGTTTGTCCGCGATGGAATCCTAAACTATTGGACCGATTTTAATAAAATGTTGCACACTGTGAGCAGTTTGATCCAACTTGAGACTTAGGGAAGTTTATAACTAAATTTATAGTCGCATTATTTTTATTGCAAATTATTTGTTTATTATTATTTAACAGAGAGTTATAATTATCTGTGAGTTCCATACGATTCTAACAGATGGCCGTGTAAGGTAATTGGTTTATTATTTAACCAGGTGGCTGTGCGTTTTGTTGCAACCGCGAATTTCAATTGAATTACAAATATTGATTATTTCATAATTTAAGTGTGTTTGTGTTTATTTTATTTTCTATATATTTTATTAATTATATTAATTTCGTGTGTAAGTATTAGTTTTAAGTTATCTGGCTTAAAGACAGCAACTTAATTTAAATTTAACTGGACCGAGAAGAGACATTGGGGGTCTTGCGAATCAGTTCTAGAGACCATGAATGATAAGATATCAAGTGAATTTCCGCAAATTGGTATAGGCCTATGTGACATAAATCTTACATTTAAGAAGAACGCCAATTTAAAAACATATGAAGGTCCTAAGGAACGGAATAACAAGAACTGTAAGTAAGTCTGTTAGTTATAATAATATGCCTAATATTACAGAAACAATCTCCATGCCTCAATTAAATGAAAAACAAGATGACTATACTATATCACATGATGATATTACTATACAGAGACTTCTTGATGACGATGAGAATCCAAACTGCCAACAAGTTCGTAGAAAAAAACGAGAGTATAATTAAATCAGCAAGCCTCCTCAAAATATCATCATCGTCCTTTCAAAGTATTAGACCCAGTGGCCCGTTACGGTCTCCCGCCATCTCCGAAAAGGTCGAACCACAGAACTTCTGCCTCGAGGAATGTAGTGAATAATTTGTTTTGGTATTCTGTGACGATCCATGTGCTGAATATGGGCTAGCCAATTGTTTCTATATTCTTGGAGGTATTCAGATATAGGTACGATGTTTAACTCTCTGGCTATTGTTGAATTTCTTTGGTGGTCTAGAAGGCTATAACCTGCAGTTCGTCGCAGAAATTTCATCTCCGTGGCTGTAATATGACGATCATCCTGAGTTCTGATGGTACAAGCTTCACTGCCATAACAGATTATGGGTCTAGCGAGAATTTTATAGATTTTCATTCTTGTGTGTCTGCACTTTCGATGGTTTAAAAACTTGGTTGATAATTCTTAAAGCTTTATTATAGTTTTGTATTTTAAAGGATATATCGCATTCCTCATTATAAGTTAGATTATATCCTAAGTATTTAAATGAATTAACTTAATATAAAATTATAGAATATTCACCTGAAAGGTCCGTCTCCTCAACTTAACTATCATTTAACTGTAGCGCTTTCGGGACTTGTCCCATCATCGGCAGGATTCAAAACTGGTGTTTCACTGAAGATCTGGTAGAGGGGGTTGCATGTATTTGGTTCGTTTTCGTTTATCAGGCTGTCGTTGTGAGCTGCTTTCATGATTTCCATCTCTTCGAGTACGTTTATCTTCGCTGGATTATTTTCTCTGTGCATTACTGTTAGGGTGTTTTCAATATTTAACATGCGATGTCCTTCATGGATAACGTGTTTTGCATAGCTTGATTTACCTTCTGCGTGAATGAAGTCTCGAAAATGTTCTTTGAATCTGATGTTAAAACTCCTGTTTGTCCTTCCTATATAAAATTTGTTGCAGTCCTTACATGTCAGTTTATAAACTCCTTTGCTGTTGAAAATGTTATTTTCTTCAATGTTATTGTTTATTATGTTGTTTAATTTGTTATTGGTTCTGTATGCTATGGACATCGCATGTTAAATATTGAAAACACCCTAACAGTAATGCACAGAGAAAATAATCCAGCGAAGATAAACGTACTCGAAGAGATGGAAATCATGAAAGCAGCTCACAACGACAGCCTGATAAACGAAAACGAACCAAATACATGCAACCCCCTCTACCAGATCTTCAGTGAAACACCAGTTTTGAATCCTGCCGATGATGGGACAAGTCCCGAAAGCGCTACAGTTAAATGATAATTAAGTTGAGGAGACGGACCTTTCAGGTGAATATTCTATAATTTTATATTAATTTTGAATAAACCTCAACGGAACACATCATGAATCTTATAAAAGTTGAATTAACTTGCTCTAATATTGAATTCTGAATACAAATTTTACTTCTTACTGGGAATTTCCCTTGAAAGGCCATAACTTTAGATTTTGTTGTTGATATTTCCATGTTAAATCGTTGGGCTGTTATATTAAGATGATGAGTGGAATATTGTAATTCATCTTCATTATTGCCGAAAAGAGCCTGATCATCTGCATATAAGAGTGTGTCTAAAATTGTGTGTCTTGAGAGAGGAGTATAACCATGAATTGTCAATCTCCAGTGTCTGATGATAGCATTAATGTATACATTAAATAGAAGTGGTGATAGAGGGCATCCTTGTCTGACTCCGCAATTTATATGTTTCCACTTGGGTTACATATTTTCAAAATTTATGGTTCATCTCCCAGACTAATTTTGATTTACCCATATCTCAGAACGATGAATTTCTATATACCACTGAAGGAGAACTTGACACAGCTTTAGAGTCCTGTAAAAATAATAAAGCACCTGGTGAGGATGGACTTCATATAGAATTGTTTAAATATTCTGACAAAACTCTTAAACAAAAATTTCTGCACTTACTAAACAAAATAATCTTGGGAGAAGACCTACCTTCATCTTGGCAGAAAACCATTATCATACCGATTCCGATTGAGGGTCTTTCCACTTTATCAGCGGTTGCCCTTTTACCAGCCGGCTGCTGGCCCTTCACATCCACATGTGTCAATCACAGAGGTAGATGATCAACAGCCAGTGTAGGGGTGACATGTGGTTAGCATGTCGAGTCCCCCAGCCGTTATAGCTGGTTCCTCAACCTGGAGCCGCTACTTATTGTAGCTACCCAATTGCCTCACGATGCTGGGAGGGCACCGGTCCCATACTGGCCGAAATACCATGAGAAAATTTCTTCCCCCATGGAGACTCGAACCAGCGCAAGTCCCGTAGCTCTGCGCCAAGGCTTCCTACCTTAACCGCTCGGCTACCAATTTTTAAAAAAAGGTAACCTCAAAGATTGTAATAATTATCGAGGCATTAGCCTTCTCAACAGTGGATATAAAGTTTTTACAAACATTCTAGCTTCTAAATTATAAAAACACTATGAAAACTTATTAGGGGAAGAACAAAATGGTTTTCGTAAGGGAAGATCCTGTGCCGATGGTTATTTCACCTTAAAACTTCTCCTCAAAATATTCCATCAATAAATGTATATAATCCTTATGATACACTTATGGATGATACTGAGAATGCAGACAACATAAATTCATCTCAATCAACAAAACCACTTCCACATAAACCACCACCCATATTTATACCGGGTGTAGTTAACGTACCAGAACTAAAAAAATTGTGTAAAACAAAAACTTTCTGATTTAGATTTCTCACTTAGTTTACTACAACATAATTTAACGTATACCTTAGACACAGCAACGCGTGGATGGATTTGTTTCCGCCCCGAATATCAGATAACTATTAAAACATCGGAAACATTAACGTAAACATATTTAAAGGCGATACGACGTTCGCCGGGCCAGCTAGTTCAACTATAAATCCAAAGGGAAAATAAATCTCCTTCGTCTCATATATAGATGAAAGGTCCCAATATCTTGATGAGGAAGCAAGTCAACAGCTAAATTCCAGAAGGCAGAAAGAGAATTATAAACACTCACATTAAGCTGTTACTTGTCTTTTTCTTGTCTAGAGTATATTAATATTTATGATCAACTTCGGTCGGTTAATTTTTAAGATATCTTTTTCTAGAAAAAATGAACAATTGTTAAAACTTGAAGGTCAGTCGTAACAATAAATGAGGTAACTATAAAAACATACATATTTAGATCGTATTGCACTGAATTTAACTAATTAAAAGCTGTATATTTCTACACAATAATTATCAAATGAATATTAAAAATAATCATTTAGGTTGAAATTATGTGTTATGTAAATGTCGGGGTTTACAGCACAGTTGGTTTGTTCATGTTTTCCCATGTTATAGACATTGGTGTTTATTTGTGTATTTTACTGTTATAGGGTTCACTGAAACATTACTGAAGATAGAGGGAAGAAAAATCAAACTTACAAGACATCCTGAATATCTGGTAACAAAACACCGGGAGAACACTCAAGAAGGAATTAAGACACCTTCGGATATTTGGAGAGAATCATAAGCGACAAACGAAAAATAATTTGATAGAGGGACTCTTTATTCACATGTTAAAAGATCTTAAGAATTTACAGTATTATCGTAAAAACTATGTGACATACCATAATGCACTCAATATGTTATTGTGCAATATTAACAGTAAATAAATTTGTTTATTATTTAATTTTTTGTTGATATTCATTTATTGGCATGAACTCACTAGCTTTATTGTCGATGATTTGAATTCTAAACAGAGTATTGTGGTTCCGAGGGTCGTGGGTTCAAACCCGGTCGGGGTCGATGGATTTTTAGGAAGGAAAAATCCAAGGAGCTAGTTCTCCGTGGGTCCCGAGACTCAAGATTTAGGCTCCTAAAAATCCATAAGTCTGAATAATGATGCCTCTAAGCAAAATTTACCGACCTTAACGTCCTAGCAATACCTTGGATGCCTGCTAGATGTCTCATTGGGCCGGCGTGTTGACCGCATGACATCTATGAGCAAATAAGGTACTAAAAATTAACTTGGTGTAGTAATTCCTTACAAAGGAGAAGCTATGGCTCAACAATAGGCTACGCCATTATAGATGAATGCAAAAAAAAAAAAAAATCCTAGAGGATAAAGAGAATGAACAATTCAAAGGTATTAACCGGCTGTTCTTGTATGCTGATGCATTACCCATAGTGTGAAGATAATACTAAAAAAAACACACACACACATTCTGTTAAATAGACCCTAACTCCATGACGTACAGAAATAAATTGAACATAGGCTCAATTCTGGGAGGACATGTGGCACGAATGAGGAATGAAAGACGCACATTGAAGCTTTTTCTAGGAAAACCAGAGGGAAAATGCCGAGTTCATAGACCAAGAAAGAGGTGGGAGAATAACGTTAACCATGATTTGAGGGGAGCAGATATACAGGAGATATTTTGAAAATATTGGCTCAGGATTGGAATGTATGGAGAGCTTTTACGTCCGCGCGGCCACGAACCTACAAGTTCAATGGTGCCAATTAGTTAGTTATACAACAAAATAAAGAAGTGTCAGCATTTTACCTGTCACTCTGTTTGTTTTCAATAAGATACAAGTATATAATTTACGACTGCAGCATTTTCTCTATGGAAGGTCAAACATGGAATTTCCCTATGTCGGATTGTATGAAGTTTTTAGAATAGAATAGAACATATTTATTTAGCCTGGTGGAGTTAAGGCCATGTGGCCTTCTCTGCCACTCACCAGGACAAACATTTATGTTACATATAAATACAAAAAATTACAATAATAGTACATAATAAACAATTAATTATCTGTCAAATTGAATAATAATGAAAATATTGTCTAACAATACAATAAAATTAAATACAATTAATATTAAACTAATGAGAGAATGTACACAAAAAGGAATAACAGCTCGAATCTACTATACAAAAAAATAAAAGAAGAAAAAAATATAAAGAAAGTAATAAACTATAATGAATTAATCTATCGCTTATTATACAAGTCATTAGATATATTGACAAATCTTAAAACTCTTTTTATTAAATAATGAAAACACAAATAATTAATTTTGAAAAAGTAATATTAGTGAATTGTTTCTGATAATAATTCGATTTTCAATTTGTTTCTGAAAGATGGTACAGTTTGACAGTCTCTGACATAGGGTGGAAGGGAATTCCATGTTCTAGCAAGAGAAACTGTAAAAGATTTTGAATAATAGGTAGTGTGATGAGGAGGGATATAAAGGACAACGTGCTCATGGGATCGGGTATCTAATTTATATGTACCAGAGAGTCTAGTGAAACGGTGTGATAAATAATAAGGTAATGATGTAATAAAGTAATCCTATAAAGTCACTACAAAGAAAACCACATCACGTTGAATGAAATTCATCATCTCTGATAGGAAGCATTTTAGTCAGTCAATTACGTACAATGGGAATACAATTATCCACGTGACATAAAAATGTATATCTTGATTTGAGGTCACTTTATCGAGGCAGTTTGTTTGGGTTTGAAGAGGAAAATCTCCTTCAGAGTTAATTTCTTAGAATTCTCATTGGCTGTCATTCAGTCGTACATTTAGAAGGCAGTGATTGCTAGAAGCAATCTTCTCTGTGAGCCCCAGCATACTTTTTGCAGTCCTTATCTTCAACCTCTCCAGCGATAAACTCCTCCGTTTTAACTGAATCACCGCACAAACCTCTTACTTTAATTAATCCGATTGTGACGTATCGCCATCGCGTGACACAACTGATAAAATTAATCAATTGTTTGGGATACGTTCAAATTAAACATATCAACGATTTCTTGTAGTAAAGTGGTTTCGTGTGATAATTTGAAAGTCTGACATTCAGGAGAATTAGGATTGATTTATTTTTTTACTTTTAGGTAATTAGATTCATCAGTCTGCATAAAAACATTTAATAACAGGGCTAAACTTTACAACCAGTGACGCGACTTTTTTAATTCCTTCATAAACTCCTGCCAATTTTATTATTAGGGTTTCATTTTTCAAATTATTTCCCATCATTTACAATGCTTTTTACATTTTTTCCTAACGATTTTTTCAGTATATTTTTCTATGATATTTAACTACATACTTAGCATGAAAACGTGGCAGCCTAATTCATTTTAACAAATATTTATGCAACAACAAATATGTGTTCCAGTGCAGCAAATATAGAGTATGTATACTTCAGAATTTCAGAACTTACTATTTATTTTTGGGCGTTGCATTCTTTCACAGGTTAGAGTGCTAAAATTGCGTTAGGTTAGTTTTTAGGTTGGTCTTTCACAGGTTAGATTACTTAAATTCTGTTAGGTTAGCTTTTAGGTTTGTTAAATATATTGTATATGTTGGCTGCATGATTCCATAGTGTAAACCGCTTCGCGTTTGTTGGCGCATGCGAGTGATGTATGATTGGTACTTACTGTTAGAAACATTTTTCGCATCACATATTATAAAGTATTTCCAAAAGCAGAAACGATGCGATGGTGAGAATTTATAAAACCCTAGCGTACCCGGCAGACGTTGTCCTACCCGAACGTTCAATTCTCATGTCATGGGCGGACGATAAAAATATGTTACTTTTTTACCATAAAATTCAGAAATTAGGACATAATTAGATATTATTAAATAAGTTCGCAAGTAAACCTCTTACAGCCTTCTGTTATGGCTCAAGATCTGTGAATGATGACGTCACATAGTCATGTATATTAGAATTGTACCCTCCTTTGCAGATAAGCTAAGAACCGTCATATAACAATTATATTAGAGTGAAAAAAAAAGATAAATTGATGTGAGTCAACACAGTTTTTTTTTTTTTTCCCCAGCTAGATTTTCATTTCTGACCCATACTGGCCGACATTCCATAAGAATTTTTTTTTCCCCCGTAGAGACTCGAACCCGTAGTTCTGCGCCAAGCCTTTCTTGCCTTAACCACTCGGCTACGGCGCGAAACTCTTGGTATCAATGAAAGACAAAAATGGTTATAGTGAGTTATCCGTAAGAGATAAGGGACTATTGGTATCAATGACAGACAAAAATGGTTTTTGTGAGTTACCCGTAAGAGATAAACATATGCTGTCGGGGACTTTTTTGTAGAGCTTTTTGAGATATTCAATTCTGTGTACATTAATGTTGTGTATTTCTTATGGTTTAGGCAGCGTAAGCCATTTAAGCGTCCAAAGAGCTACTTTTTTTTACGTTTTCCACTACAAAGGGCGATTTTTGAGGGCGTAGGAGTTGAGTATCACAACTCTCTTATAGCCTATGTTCATCCCGGGAATCTCCTGAACATTTAAAAAAAAAAACATCACAATCGGATCAACGGTATGGCCGCGCATAAAGTACGAACAAACAGATATACAAACAAACAAACATTAATTTTTATATATATGATTAGAAAGAACTATTATAAGCAGCGATGGACTAGTGGTTATGTTCCTTGCCTCTAGTCCCGAGGGTCGCGAGTTCAAACCCGGCCGCGATCTTTTTTAGGACGGAAAAATCCAAGGAGCAAGTCCTCCTGGAGGGACTTTACGCCATGGGTCCCGAGTCTGGAGATTTTCAGGCTCGTTTGAATTAATTGTTACAACTTCCGACTCAATAAAATAAATTAATTCGTTCATAATAAAATAAATCAAAAGATCCTGAATAAAAAGGCTTTAAGCAAAATTTATTGACTTCAACGTCCAATTAATACCTTAGTTGCCCGCTAAATTCCCTCACTGATTTGGTTTTTGACCGTATACCACTCATGACATCTATGGTCAAATAAGGTAAATAAATTAACTTGGTCTAATGGCTCCTGACAAAAGGAAAGACCATGGCTCAACATAGCGCTACACCTTATAGATATTATATAGAGTGAGACCTATTATAACTTATCAGGTAGAAACAAGACAAGATACCGTAAAACAGTCAAAATTATTGAAAACAATAGAAATGAAAATACTTCGTAAAACTGTGAGAAAAACTGTAGGCGATAAAGAGAGGACTGAAAATAACAGAGAAACATGTGCAGTCGAAGATAATGAATGGATATATAGGAGAAAACAAGAATGGGATGCGTGTATAAGCAGGATGGGCAGCAATAGAATTGGCAAGACTGCAAATTATAATCTATCTGGGGGCAGAAGACAACAGGGACGTCCCAGAAAGCGGTGATATGACGACCTATGATGAGACAAAATATTTGAAGAAAGAACAAATTTAAACCTATAACGGAAAAATGAAGAAAAAGAAGAAGGAGAAGAAGAACAGTTTGCATAATCTATTACCCCGGTTTATTTCATTGCATGTACTTGCAATAATTGGCAATGTATCTTATAAGATAAATTGACTTAGTTTATTAAACATTCAGGGGATTCTATGCCACCATGCCAACTACATAAATTCAAATAATAATAAAAACGATAAAAAAAACACAATTTATTGTTGCAGTATGCGATTTATTACCTGAGAAAGAGAAATAAAATATATTGATTTTTACCATAAAATGTGATAAATGCCTTAAAACGAAGTGAGAAATTGAGCTCAAAGTAACCTAAAATCACCGTGTTTTCAATGTTAAATAAGTATTAGACATTGTTCAGACAGTGAAACCAATTTATCACAAAAGCTTACTAACAAACAAATTAACGCTGAAATAATCTGGTATACAGTATGTCGCCCATTTTCTCACCCTAACGTGCCTACTAATGTAGTTGGACTAGGCCTACTTATTATGTTAATAAACATGTTGGCAATTGCCTCTAGCGGGAACATATATTATCACATCGGGTAGCATGACGCTAGCAGTCACTTTTTATCCGATCGAACATTTACAGGTGGTATGGTGGCACAAAATAATCCTATTTTAATAAAACTGTCGAAAAAGAAAATTATTTCCATGCGTTAATTAAACACTCCAAGACCTGATCCAATTTTTTTTACAATGTACCATTCGAATAAATATATCCTTATTAATGGAAATATAAAATGGTCGTGGAGGGGCAGATCATTGGCCTGCTCAATCTCCTGATCTTATCACATAGGACTTCTTTTCTCTGGGGAGTAATTAAATATGTTGTCTCTTGAGATATTCCGACAACTCCAGAGAATATAGGCATACAGGACCGTATTGTGCATGCTTATACGTAATTCCATTATCCGCAAATAGTGGATAAATAAATTTCCTCATTCATTCGGCGATTGCACATGTGTGTCAGTGAACATTGTCACCGGTTTGAGCACTTAATGTTAATGTTCTACTATTTAAAATTTTAAAATATTAAAATAGGTACCTGGTATAGCAGTCGTCCTCAACTAAATTAACTTCTGTTTAAGAAACTTAGTCAAGTGGTTCAAAATTTAAGTTTTAACATTTGACGAAGTTTCGTAAACAGAAGTTGATTTGGTTGAGGACTACTGCTATATCAGGTAGGCCTACTTACTTACTCACTGGCACTATCGAACCCGAAGGTTCATGGCCGCGCGGACTTAAGCTCTCCATACATCCATATCCTGAGCTAATGCTTTCCAATCATTCCCTGTATAATATATTTCCCTCAAATCATAGTTAATGTTATTCTCCCACCTCATTCTTGGTCTACCAAATGGTCGTTTTCCCTCTAGCTTTCCTACAAGAAGCTTCCATGCAAGTCTTTCATTCTCCATACGTGCTGCATGTCCTGCCCATCGCAGTCTACGAGACTTAACTGTTCTTATTATATCTGGCTTTCTATAAAGACCATGCAGTTCATTGTTATGTAATCTTCTCCATTCACCTGTCTGTTCATCTCTCTTTGGTCCAAAAATTTTCCTAAGTACTTTATTCTCAAATACTTGTAATCTCCTTTCCTCCCTTAAAGTAAGAGTCCATGTTTCGCACCCATATAATATAACTGGTTGAATAATAGTTTTATATATTTTCAGTTTAACGTTTTTTGAAAGGAATTGGGACATCAAGAGTCTCTGCGATGTATAATAGCACGCATTTCCAGAATTGAGCCTATGTTTAATTTCTTTGTGCATCTCATTCCTATTTGTGATTATTTATTGTTCCTAGGTATTTGAATTCACCCACTTCCTCAAAATTTTCCTCATTTGTCATTAGCTGTACATTTCCATTATATACTGAATTTCTACGTGTGACCATATATTTAGTTTTACTGATATTTACTTCCAGTCCTAATTTCTTAGTGTTACTCAATGGTGTGTGCGTGTTGGCCTTTAGTATCTCCTCGCTATCGGCCAGTAGTACTACATCATCAGCATAAACTAACAGCTTATTAATACCATTCAGTTGTAAGCCTTCCTCATTCTCTAAAGATTTAATGGCATTCTCTAGTACAAAATTAAATAGTAGAGGATATAGTGTATCTCCATGCATCAACCCATTCTGGATTTCAAAAGTGTCCGAAAACTGTTTGCCTACACGCACCCTACTCTTTGTGCCATTTAGACACATTCGTATAAGTCTAACTAACTCTTTAGGAATTCCGAACTCCAGCAGGATACTATATAACTTCTCCCTCTTAATTGAATCATATGCTTTTTTTAAGTCAACGTATAGTTGATGTGCAGTACCATTATATTCCCATATTTTTTCTAAAATCTGTCTTATACTAAAAATCTGATCTGTTGTAGACCTGTTTCTTCTAAATCCACATTGATGATCTCCTAGAATCTCATCAATATAGGGAGTGAGTCTGCACTATTTATTATTCATATGGGTAGTATTGTAATAATCCCAGTTTTCTGTTTCCATTAATTGGGTTACATATTTTAGAATGGAACATTGTGATACATTTTAGAACAGGTCTTGGAGTGCTTAATTAACGCAACAAAGAAAAAATACATAGTGCCACTGAAGTAAACAAAGTTAGCATTCGTAACTTGTTATTAAATAACGATAAAAAGTTCTCTAACCATCAGTATTATTTCCCCCTCCTAGTTGGATAACTTTTGTATAATAGTATATTACGATGCGAGGTTGGGAAGTGGTTTTTACAGAAGTGAGGAAAAAGTTTAAAAACCTCGCTATCGCTCGGTTTTTATTTTCCGATATTCTGTAAAACACTTCACAAAGGTGCGTTGTACATTATTTTTTTGCGCGATGGTGTTTTCAAAATAATAAATAATAGTAAAATAATAGCATCTTTGTTGGAAATATTTACGTTAATTATAAACAACTGACTTACGTTAACAGTGTGGGCAATGTTTATTAGTTGAGACTACAGCAGGCCGTGACACCAATCACTCATAAAATGGCGGCAAGTACGTATTTATTGTTTTATATTGTTTCAAATAAAGTTCAGTTCATTTAAAATGCAGTGATTTGTTTCGTAGAATGCATATTAACACTACCTTTTGGATATATTTTTCTACGTACGTAGTATATATAAATGAGAGGCTCCGTGGCGCAAGCGGTTTGACGCTCGCCTCTCACCGCTAGGGTCCCGAGATCGAGTCTCTGTCGCTCCATGTGGGTGGACAAAACGGACCTAGGGCAGGTTTTTCTCGGGGTTTCTCTCTTTTTCCCCTGCCAACATTTCATTCCAACATTTCTCCATACTCATCTCATCCATTTCGTTTCATTTCATTCATCTGCCCCTGTAATGGTGTGTCAGGCGTGATCGGCAGGCACCTTTACCATTAACATACCTCTATCTAAGGGGCTTCACCTCATCTCATCCCTCGACCCGACCCTGAGTTGGACACGAGGATATATATATATATATATATATATATACATACACATATACATAAAAGACAGCGGTTTTACTTCCCGCACGAGGTTTTTAATATGTAACATTACAGTATAGTTATTTAGGTTGGCAATCCCGATATGTATGAAGTTGAACTTTCAATCATGGTCGCCATTGCTGTAAGTACAATGAAACGCACCATCGCGCAAAAAAAAAAAATACATTTTGTGCTTACGTACATAGTTATTTCGGGTAGTCAATATAAATGGGATACTCTGTATATCAAAGACCTTCAAAAAGAGAGACTTCATTGACAGAGTCTCATCACGACCTGGCATTATGCCGGGCATGAACACAGAGTTTACATTTACAGTTACCATGCAAGTAAGAATTCCTATATTGATATATTCATATTAACAAAATTACTTGAATCTGGTAATGGGTTGGGTAGCATATCACGGTATAATGGATCGCATTTCTGAGGGTCGGATCTCATTACGTCACAATGTATCATGACAATGGACTGCGAGAAAATGTGCAGATAGCGCCGGAACGGGCGATATTTCAATGCATAATGACACTGATATTGATGAATACATAGCAGATACGCATCGCTCTCGACAATACATTATTGCGTGTGACGATACAGTGATGGCGTCGACACATTGCTATGATTATATCTCCATAACAACATATGCCATATTCTTATGTTTCAAAATGACCAGTGGCGGTTTTCAAGGTAACTTAAAATCATCATTAGTATAAAATTATAGAATATTCACCTGAAAGGTCCGTCTCCTCAACTTACAGGAAAAGAAACGACAAAATTAGCCAATGCACTAAAGAAAGCCGATAAAAACGTAAAAATAGCATACAGAACCAATAACAAATAAACAACATAATAAACAACAACATTGAAGAAAATAACATTTTTCAACAGCAAAGGAATTTATAAACTGACATGTAAGGACTGCAACAAATTTTATATAGGAAGGACAAACAGGAGTTTTAACAATCAGATTCAAAGAACATTTTCGAGACTTCATTCACGCAGAAGGTAAATCAAGCTATGCAAAACACGTTATCCATGAAGGACATCGCATGTTAAATATTGAAAACACCCTAACAGTAATGCACAGAGAAAATAATCCAGCGAAGATAAACGTACTCGAAGAGATGGAAATCATGAAAGCAGCTCACAACGACAGCCTGATAAACGAAAACGAACCAAATACATGCAACCCCCTCTACCAGATCTTCAGTGAAACACCAGTTTTGAATCCTGCCGATGATGGGACAAGTCCCGAAAGCGCTACAGTTAAATGATAGTTAAGTTGAGGAGACGGACCTTTCAGGTGAATATTCTATAATTTTATACTAATTTTGAATAAACCTCAACGGAACACATCATGAATCTTATAAAAGTTAAAATCATCATGAAAAAATTTAAATATTTAGGAAATAGAAAAGATGCATTGCAACAACAAAGAAACAAATAAATATGTATATACATATCACAAAATTAAATACTCCCAGATAATACACTAGAGAGTGATTCAGAAATATGGCTACATGTTTGATCGCATTTTGTGACGAAAATATTATTATTAGCGGAAAAATTATGTTATCATTAGAAAGGGAATCATTCAAATTACAACAATAAAACAAAACAAAACAAATCACTGCTCACGTGCAGCTTGGCGGGTTGATTTTTGTGGGCTAGCGTCGAACGCCTCCACAATTCTCTTCGTTGTTCCTGCATCCGTGCTAATGCGAGGCCTTCCAGGAGGTTTGATTTTCTGTATCCTTCCCGTTTCCAGCAGTCGTTTTCTCCACTTCCCCACAGTCGACGGCTGCAATGCTACGTTAAACTCACGTCTTGCCCGTCTTGTGGCCTCACGTTCATCAGCATGCGTTATTACCCAAGCAGCAATTGTAATTTGCTGTTGCATATTCAACGCCATTTTGACTAATGACGTAAGTTCTACACTGTTTTGTTTTATTCCATTTTTGTAATTTGAATAATTGTCTTTCCAACGGTAATTTGATATTTCCTGTAATTGTAATATTTTCATCTCACAACGCTATCAAACGTATAACCATATTTATGATTCACCCAGTATATAATGGAAATAGACAGTTAATGACAAATGAGGGAAAGTTTGAGAAGTGGCTGAATTCGAATACCTAGGAACAATAATTACACATAAGAATGAGGTGCACAAAGCAATTTAAAATAGGCTCAATTCTGGAAATGCATATTATTATGCATTGCAGGTCTACCACTGCCTTGTCACGCAGTGGGCCCGGGTTCGATCCCCGGTCGGGGCAGTTTTTCTGGGTGAGGTTTTTATCGGAGTTTTTCCTCACCTGTAAGATAAATGTCAGGAAAATTTTAAGGTCCAAACGGTCCCCGAAATCATATGGCCATCACCATCATCCTCATCCTCATCATCATCATCATCATCATCATCATCATCCTTCACCGGTGTGGAAAGCAACGGGAAGCTACCACACTTACAATTCCCTAGTAAAGCTGCAATCATAGCATGAAAATGCTATGATTGCAATGGAGGACCTACCTTCGGGCAGAATTACTATGGATGGATGCATTGCAGGTACTCTTGTTGTCCCAGTTCCTTTAAAAAAAGATTAACTGAAAACATATCCGATTGAGGGTCTTTCCAGTTTTCAGCGGTTGCCCTTTTACCAGCCGGCTGTTGGCCCTTCACATCCACATGTGTCAATCACAGAGGTAGATGATCAACAGCCAGTGTAGGGTGACATGTGGTTAGCATGTCGAGTCCCCCAGCCGTTATAGCTGGTTCCTCAACCTGGAGCCGCTACTTATTGTAGTTACCCAATTGCCTCACGATGCTGGGTGGGCATCGGTCCCATTCTGGCCGAAATACCATGAGAAAATTTCTTCCCTCATGGAGACTCGAACCAGCGCAAGTCCCGTAGCTCTGCGCCAAGGTTTCCTACCTTAACCGCTCGGCTACGGCGCGGGAAAACATATAAAACTGTTATTCTCCCAGTTATATGGATGCAAAACATGAGCTCTTACTTTAAGGAAGGACAAATGATTACGAGTATTTGAGAATAAAGTTCTAAAAAAAATGGACCAAAGAAAGATGATCAGACAAACGAATGGATGAGACTTCATAACAGCGAGTTACATGATTTTTATAGGAAACCAGATATAATACAAACAGTTAAGTGTCGTAGAATGCGATGGGCAGGGCATGTGGCACGAATGATGAATGAAATAGGGACAAGGAAGCTTACTTACTTACTCACTGGCACTATCGAACCTGTAGGTTCATGGCCGCCCGGACATAAGCTTTCCATACATCCCTATCCTTAGCTAATGTTTTCCAATCATTTACTGTATAATGTACTTCCCTCAAATCATAGTTAATGTTGTTCTCCCACCTCATTCTTGGTCTACCAACTGGGCGTTTTTCCTCTGGCTTTCCTACAAGAAGCTTCCATCCAAGTCTTTCATTCCCCATACGTGCAACATGTCCTGCCCATCGCAGTCTACGAGACTTAAACTGTTCTTATTATATCTGGCTTCCTATAAAGACCATGAAGTTCATTGTTTATATAGTATTCTCCATTCACCTGTCTCTTCATCTCTCTTTGCTCCAAAAATTTTCCTAAGTACTTTATTCTCAAATACCCGCAATCTCCTCTCCTCCCTTAAAGTAAGCTACTTGTAGGAAAACTAGAGGGAAAACACTCAGTTGGTAGACTTATTTATATTAACTCTTAATATGTCATTTATTTAGGCGTAGTAGCGCACGCCGCATATTAGCTAATACGTTATAGGTAATTAAGACATATCATGTTTCTGAGTATCCTATTTAACGACTCTAATAGTTCATGTAATTACAGCGTAGCAATTCAAATATGGACGCGAAATATCTGAGAAATTTTGCCAGAAAGTTCGTATTTCAGGCTTCAGGTTCTGCCATGTGCCAAAAATCTATGACACGCACCGATGGCTTTTAACCATCCAAAGGAACCCATTTTATGCCCTTAAAATATCCATTCACTCAGGCCAGGTTTGAAACTCTTGGAGGACATGAGATCTCCATTAATTCTTATCCTGAGGCCTTACTTTCCAAACATCGCCTCTATAAACTTACCTCTCTCAAATCATGGTACATCTTATTCTGTCACTTCATTATTCATCTACCTACTACTACTACTACTAATTTTAATATTAAAATCTTATGCAACTGTCATGTTTATCTTTATATATATACACACACTTCTTCTGTACGTGTTTTTGTCACTGAACTCCTCCTAAACGACTGGAGCGATTTTGATGATTTTTGTGTATGTGTCTTATTGGGTCCCTCGATTGTTTAGATTCACAATTGGATCATCTAAAACACCATTAGGTGTCGGAGTACACCTGAAATGAAAATCGAAAAATCAATCTAGCGATCACATTTTTCGATGTTTCGTAAAGAAACTCGGTATATCTTATTAAAATAAACCGAGGTAGGCATTATTAAAAAATGAGCGAAATCCGGCAATTAGAAGTGGAGGTTTACTTGAAACCCGAAATTAAAAACTACCTAAAGGATTGGATCTATTTTGAAGAAACTTTTTGTGTGTTTGAATGGGTTACTGGATGGTTAAGAATCGCAATTTGACTCTCTAAAACCATTAGGTATAGGAGTTCACCTGAAGTGAAAGTATAAAAAAATCGCTCTAGCAGTCACAATTTTCGATGTTTCACAACGAAACTTAGTATATACTATTAAAATTAACCGAGGTAAGTATTTTCCAAAATGAGCGAAATCCGACAATTAGAAGTGGAGGTTTGCCTGAAATCCAAAATTAAAAATTGACTAGCAACCGCCATGTTTGTTTCGTCTCAGCGTATACCATATAATTTAATTAACCTTTAATAGTTCGTTTTTTTAGGCGTAGAAACTCGCCAAATATTAGCTAGTGTAATATAAAGGGAGAAAAACTCCCATATTTACAGTACGTACCGCCACTGCGTACTAGAACATTGTGGCTGCCATACGAGTTAACAGCTGACCACGAGTACGACATACAGAGTCCTCTAACAACAAGAGCTGTCATCACACATACAAGCGGCTAGTTAACAACTGTAAACACTGTCATCCTATTAATTAATCATTCGTTCGACCTAACTCAAATTGGCATCAGGTTTTCCTTTCCTTTTTGAATGTAATCAATTCGAAATTTCGTTAGTCAATACTATAAAAGACCGCACAAAACTGACGATTTTTGTTGCATGTGAAATTCAAATGACATACGAGTATTACTGATTAATACCATTGCATTTTTTAAGAGTAAATAACACTGGTCAACATGATTTTTGTCTCATGTTTACCAATAGTTGTACTTAATGCAGTTTTTTTATCGTGTTTTCAAATATGTATTCGGAATTTCTCCATCACCCACAGTTTTTTTTATTTCAATTTCTATTAATGTATTTAAATAATTATTTTCTGCTTAACAAACATTAAAGGGATTACGTCAAAGTCAAAACACACAGTGGTGTACCCTGACTTGCAATCTGCAATGAGACCAGTTCCACACTGCGAAGAATTGCCCATACCAAAGCCTCCATAACATGTGACATTAGATGAAGAGAGCTCAAATTCTGATGGAAGTAAGGAAGAAGAAGAAGAAACAGATTTTGGTGATACAACTTTTGAACAAAGCTGTTCATCTAAGCCTCATTTATTGACTCAAGAAGATCTTGACGATCTCATACGAGATTTAAAGTTATCAAAAAACCAGTCTGAAATGCTTGGTTCCCGGCCAAAAGGATGGAATCTCTCGGAAACCTTGCGTGATGGAGAAAAACCGATATCATATTTGAATTCAGGAGAAAAAATACTATCAGAATCACATATTTTTCTTTCTGAGACAAAAAAAAAAGTTTCTTTTTTGTTGCTCGGTGTTATCAATCTACGATAGAGGCGAAATAAGTGTAGAATATAAAAGTTAGATGATCTGTTAAAATTTTTTGGATGTAGCCGATTAAAAGCAATAAAACATGGTCATTTAATATATTCGCTATAGTGAGTAATAAATATATCTGCTTATATTATATAACGTACTATCTAATACCTGGTGTACGGCGATACATCTAAATAAAATAAATGTTTTTTTTTTCTTTAGTTGAATGAGTAAAAAGAAAAATAATTATACATTTATATCATAATTATTTTTAAATACTCCGTAAGTCTTAAAATGAAACACCAAACATGGCAGTTGCTAGATTAATTTTTAATTTGTAATTTCAGGTAAACCCCTATTTCTAATAATCGGATTTCGTTGATTTTTTAATAATATCTACCTCTGCTTATTTTAATAGCACATATAGAGTTTCGCCACAAAATATTGAAAATTGCGATCGCTAAAACGATATTTAAATTTTCGTTTCAGCTGAACTCCTACACCTAATGGTTCTAGAGAATAATGGAGGCTAAACATTCGACGTAACTGAAAACTTGATTGTACAACTTTTCAAATCAATCGACCGACTATTTTTCGAGTTTTGCGAGCACAAACACATGCAGGCTGAATTTTATTAATAGAATTTTAAGATTTTAATGTTTTATAATGCTTGAAGATAATTGACAATGTGTTCCAAAACTACAATCAAATATAATGAATAGACTAAAGTGTTCAATTGTATAGCATAAGTCAGGGCACTCGTATCTGTACTGCTACGTAAATTCTCTGTATTCCTCCTCCTGTTTCTTTCGCTCGAATCTTGAAATATCTTCTTTAGCCGTTCGACTCATTAACTACTCACTGGTATTATCGAACCCGTGGACGTATGCTCTCCATACATCCCTATCCTAAGCTAATGTTTTCAAATCATCCCCTGTATAATATACTTTCCTCAAATCAAGATTAATATTATTCTCCCACCTCACTCTTGGTCTACCAACTGTTCGTTTTCCCTCTGATTTTCCTACAAGAAGCTTCCATGCCCTCCTTTCATTCCCCATTCGCGCCACATATCCTGGCCATTGCAGTCTACGAGGCTTAACTGTTCTTATCATATCTGGTTCCTTAAAAATATCATGGAGCTCACTATTATGTAGTCTTCTCCATTCGCTTGTATGCTCATCTCTCATTGGTCCAAATTTTTTTCTAAGAATTTTTCCTCAAATATTCGTAACCAATTTTATATAATTTCAGTTTAACTTTTTTTAGAGAAATCCCTGTAATGCATAATAGCATGCGTTTATAGAATTGGGCCTATGTATTTCTTTGTGCATCTCATTCCTATTTGTAATTATTTTTCTCAGGTATTTGAATTCAGCCTCTTCTTCCAAATTTCCCCAATTTGTTATTAAGCGTCCATTACCACTATATAATGTATTTCTATGTGTGAACTTTTAGCGTAGTGGTTAAGGCACTGCGCTACAAGCCGGAAGGTCGAGGGTTCGAGTCCCGGTGGGGTCAGGATTTTTAAACTGACCCAAACCTTCTGGCGGCACTATGGCCCTGGGGTCGACTCAGCCTCTAACTGAAATGAGTACCAGACGTTTGTTCTGGGTTAAAGGCGGCCGTCACGCAGGGCTGACAACCCGGCTGACATCAAGTGCCGATTGTCAAGAAAAAGTGGGAGCCTTAACCTCCTACTACCCCAAGGGCCTCCTGAGGCCTGTTGTGGGATCACTTTACCTTTATGTGTGAACTTATATTTAGTTTCATTGATGTTTATTTTCGGTCCCAATTTCTTAGTGGACTAAGTACCTTAACAATTATGAATATCCTCTCAAGCCAATTGGTACTTTACTTAAGAAATACCCTCTTTCTCGTGTGCTGCTGTCCATCTTCTTTCCAATTCGAACTTAAAATATGAACAGTTGTGTTTCATTTCCATTATTTGTTCGTCTGAGTAACTTTAGGCTATTACGTAAAAGCTGATTTTACAAAAATTGTATTTTTTAAATATTCAGCAAATTTTGCTGTCGCATAATGTTACATAGCTTTTTTCGAATCATTATATTGACATCCGATTGCTCAGTGGTTATAGCAGCCTTACTATCGACGCAAATGTAAGATTGATGCATCACGTTCGAAACTACATTAATTCTTCTTTTATTATGTACGTACTGTAAATTAGTTACGTAAGTAGATTTACTTCTGGTTTAATTGTTTATTCATTTTTTACAGAATACGATATTGGAATGTCGGCGCAGTTCATGAGTTACAAAACTATCAACGTACGTATTGTACAGACAATTGTTTCAAAGGTTCTAATAATAATGCACTTACTGTAGAGTACAATAGGTTTCGCAAATAAAATGTGTAATTGTATACTTTACAATACGTATGTATTTAGATAATGATCTCACTACTATAGTAGTGAGATTTGGGGTTTCCAAAGAACGGAAATACTAAATAAGGTATATACGCATTTTCTAAAGTATATTACAGGACTTAGTAAAGCCGTTTCTAACTGTGGAATTTTATATGAATTCGGGTCATTCCAGGACGACATTAACAGTAAAATTCGTGTACTCAAATACTGGTTGCGAGTAATCCAAGGTGAACAAACAATGCTTAGAGCAATTTGTTACGACCACCAAATTAAAAACATAGATGTTAAATTTTGGGCAGACGAGGTTAGGAGAGAACTCCAAAAGATTGGGATGGGCTGGATATGGGAAAAAGGGACTGAAAATCGCAAGAACGTGTGGAGAAAAATAAGGAGGAGGTACTTAGATATAAACCAACAAGATACCTCCGCCGAATGTACAGGGAAACGCTCACTGTGTTTACAAAGAGACCTAAAACACGTCTGGGGAAAAGAATCGTATATACTCAACCTAGGATTTAAGGAGAGATCAGGGCTTGCTTGGTTTAGGCTAGGGGCATGGAAATTTCTAAAAATTAGCGACGATCACGATATGCGAATATGTCCAATGTGCGGGAACTTTGAAGATGAGATACATATATTAGGAAAATGTAATGATTTAGAATATTGGAGACGTCAGTTATTACCGGAAAGATTTCTAAATTAAAATCGGGAAAGATTGGCATGCTACGAGTTATTGGTAAACCCAGAAAATTGGATAAACCTCGGTAAATTTCTGGACAAAACGCGAAAAATAAGGACAACACTCATTCATGAATAAATATATGTTATCAAAATGCAATACCATTAATTATTAACAATTATATATAAATTAATTAGCGTATAATGCTGTTGTGTTATTATTTAATTGTAATATTAATGTGTTTTCTTTATGTAATTGTAATGTTAATGTTTTTTTTAGTGTATAATGCTATTGTGTTATTACTTAATTGTAATATTATTGTGTTTTCTTTATGTAATTGTAATGTTAATGTTATTAGTGTATAATGCTATTGTGTTATTATTTAATTGTAATATTATTATTGTGTTTTCTTTATGTAATTGTAATGTTATTGCTATTGTGTTATTACTTAATTAATGTTAATGTTATTAGTGTATAATGCTATTGTGTTATTATTTAATTGTAATATTATTATTGTGTTTTCTTTATGTAATTGTAATGTTATTGCTATTGTGTTATTACTTAATTGTAATATTATTGTGTTTTCTTTATGTAATTGTAATGTTAATGTTTTTAGTGTATAATACTATTGTGTTATTATTTAATTGTAATATTTTTATTGTGTTTTCTTTATGTAATTGTAATGTTATTGCTGTTTTTGTTTATTTTTTCTTTACACTAGTACCAATTATTACTTTATTGTAACGGACTGTCAACAGCACGTACGGCTCACTGCCCGTGCGACCCATATTTGTAAATAATATTGTAAATATCTTACTTTTTGTCTAATAAAGTCCTACTACTACTAGATAATGATAGTGGAGTGATCACAAAAGTGATAACATGAAGAGGTACAGTGTATGTACACATGACATATATAATGTTACTGGAAAATAAAAAGCAATACATTTGAGTAAACCAGAAAAAAGTAAAGCATCTGCAGACTCATTAGAAGAAATTGTTCAAATTGACCACCTTCATTCTCACAACACAGACGACATCGACGACTAAAGGATTCTCGTACCCCGTTCAAGAAACCGGGTGTCTCGCGGATTACATCACATGCTGGGATCATGCGAGCAACTAACAGTTCATCTGTATTAACAAGAGTCGCATACACCAATTTTTCAGGTGTCCCCACAAAAATAATCAAGTGGACAGAGATCTGGAGGGCGAGATGGCCACACTACAGATAAATTACCTCTTCCTATATCCAACGGCCAGGATACATTTCATCCAAATGATATCGCACATTCCGGCAGAAATGGGGAGCAGCCTCATGTGAAGAGGAACTTCTTCTAGCAATCCAGGTAGGACGTGCTCTAAAAATTAATTATAAATGACACAATTTAATCTCTGGGGAAGAAGGTAGGGGCTAATGATGTGGTCAGAAATTACGCCAACCCACACGTTCACCGAAAATCTCTGCTGGTGACCCCTCTCGAAGATGGCATGAGGATTTTCATAATCCCACACATTACTGTTCTTTCAGTTCAGAACCATCACATCCGTATTAAATATTGCCTCATCAATGAATAACACCGAGGAAAAGAAGTGCGGTGGATACAACAGCCCAATTACAAAATTGTACCCGTTGTGCAAAGTCAAATATAGAAGATCAAACATTGTTTTGAAAGGCCTCTATATTGGAACTACTTAATGAAGTTTAATAATTTAGTTAAGGACGACTGACCTACCAGGTACCAATTCTATATTTAAAATAATTGTATTATATAACCTCAACGGTGCTTTAATATTAATTTTAAAAGTGTTGAAAGTTCAGTATAACTGTAAACACAAGATCACAACATAGTCTCTTACTTAATTATACCGCAACATAGGACATCACATCACTCCATGTCGTATACCATCTCCACTTCTCGCAACTGGAATTCCCTACCACAAGAAATAAGGGGCTGCCGGACATTGGCATCTTTTAAAAGAAATCTAAATTTATATTTGCTCTAAACTCGACTTCAATATTATCCAGTGTAAGATATATATATTAATTGGTGTTTCCCGTATAATGTATCATATTTATATTTATTATTATTATTATTATTATTATTATTATTATCGTATCATTATTGTTATTACCCTATAACATGTTGTTTGTACATGACATTTACATTGCTACATTTATTGTACGTATCTTTAACTGTTTATAATTAGTATAGTGTATATCTATATTTGTCAAATATTTATTTGTATTTGTGCTGGTTGAGTGGAAGAGAGGGCCTTATGGCCTTAACTCTGCCAGAATAAATAAAGTATTATTATTATTATTATACTTACTTACTTACTCACTGGCACTATCGAACCCGTAGGTTCATGGCCGCGCGGACATAAGCTCTCCATACATCCCTATCCTGAGCTAATCCTTTCCAATAATTCCCTGTATAATCTACTTCCCTCAAATCATAGTTAATGTTACTCTCCCACCTCATTCTTGGTCTACCAACTGGGCGTTTTCCCTCTGGCTTTCCTACAAGAAGCCTCCATGCAAGTCTTTCATTCCCCATACGTGCAATATGTCCTGCCCATCGCAGTCTACGAGACTTAACTGTTCTTATTATATCTGGCTTCTTATAAAGACCACGTAGTTCATTGTTATGTAGTCTTCTCCATTCACCTGTCTGTTCATCTCTCTTTGGTCCAAAAATTTTCCTAAGTACTTTATTCTCAAATACTTGTAATCTCCTCTCCTCCCTTAAAGTAAGAGTCCATGTTTCGCATCCATATAATATAACTGGTAGAATAATAGTTTTATATATTTTCAGTTTAACGTTTTTTGAAAGGAGTTGGGACATCAAGAGTCTCTGCAATGCATAATAGCATGCATTTCCAGAATTGAGCCTATGTTTAATTTCTTTGTGCATCTCATTCCTATTTGTGATTATTGTTCCTAGGTATTTGAATTCAGCCACTTCCTCAAAATTTCCCTCATTTGTCATTTGTCATTAGCTGTCCATTTCCATTATATAATGCATTTCTACGTGTCACCATATTATTATTATTATTATTATTATTATTATTATTATTATTATTATTATTATAAAGATGTTCCATGATGCTTTCATGTAATGCGACTCATACTGAAGTAACTTCTAATCAGATGTTAATGTAATGACCAATATGAGAATAGGTATTTTGCGCATGCCTATACTGAACAAATTTCAGTGTCAATATATCACAACACACGCAGGGAAAGAAAAAAAAAAAAAGGAAAAGAAAAAAAGCTGCCTGCCATGGTTTGAATCATCAGTGTTCGAACTCAAATTCATCACTTTAATCATTAAGCCACACGTTAACTACACAGATTCTGCGTGTTTCACTCTGAGCTAAGCCTCTCATTGTTCCGATGCTACTATAACCATTGCATTGGCGTGCAATCATCTGCTAAGTTCGAAATTTTAAGGAATTTGATAACCCCAATATTTCATAAACGTGTTGATGACTTATTAACGATCAGGATACCGAAATTATTACCAATATCTGAAGTCATTCTAGTATAATTTTCTCTCCTACTTTGCTCTCCTATTTATTTATCTGTATTAATTATCGATTTCTTTGATTCACTATAACAAACCTTTTTTCCCTCGTAGACCATTGGTTCCCCATTTCAAATTACCGGTACTTGTTTAATGCCCCTCTGTAAGCAGTTAAATTTGTGCGGTATAATTCATTTACACCCTGTATAGGTGTGGTACCTTCCAGTTTCTTTCCACACCCCACTCTCTCTCTTTGCATCTTAAAAGGTCTTAAGAAGGTCCCGAGGGGCCCCAACTTGGAGGTGAAGAGAGTGGATTTGGCTAAGTTAGACCCTCCGGGATTTCACCGAAATTCACCCCAGAGGTTAAATATCATTTCCATCAGGACTTTTGACCAGATCAAAGATCCGGAAACCCTATTAGCCTCTGCCTCCAACCTATATACAATAATAATAATTCTCAAATCCACAATAATAATAATAATAATAATAATAATAATAATAATAATAATAATAATAATAATAATAATAATAATAATAATAATAATAATAATAATGAAGTAGCAGGAGAATTATTCCAGAACAATGTAGATATTGCAGCAGTGACGGAAACAAAAAAGAAAGGATCGGGAAATTCATATTTAGGAAACTACATACATTTTTGGTCAGGTGTAAATAAATCAAAAAGAGCTAAAGCAGGAGTATCAATGTTTGTAAAAAAGAAATACAGTAAAAACATAATAGAATATGATTATATTAATGAAAGATGCCTAAAGATTAAAATGAAGCTTATGGGAAGAACAATGGTGTTCTTAGCAGTCTACGCACCAACAGATGATGCTGCACAGAGTCAGAAAGAAAAGTACTATTCAGTATTAGTGGAACAAATAGAGAAAATACGAAGTAATGAAGAATTAATACTAATGGGAGATTTAAATGGGAAAGTGGGTAGAAGAAACAATGATGAAGCAGTAGGAAAATATGGCGAACAAGAAGTCAACGATAATGGAAATAGAATCATAGAGATGTGCAAACAACATAAATTAAAGATAGTAAACACATTTTTCGATCATAAGGATATTCATAAATTTACTTGGGAACGACCTAGTCTCAATCAGAAATCAATAATAGACTACATAATTGTAAAGCAAAATACTTCCTTATTTATTAAGGACTCAAGGGTTAAAAGAGGAGCAAATTGTGGTTCTGACCACTATCTACTCACAGCACAGATCATTCCCAAATTCCTTACAGGGAAAAAAGTGCATGATGAAGCAAGGGAATCAACAATGCAACTGAAGCAGGAAGAAAAATTTAAACTGTATTTATTTAATCAGGATAGTATCAAAAACTTATATAAAGAAAGACTGAGGATCAAAATTGAGAATTTGGATTACAAGGAAGACATAGAAGAAGAATATAATCAATTAAAGGAAATAATACATTCGGCAGCAAAAGAAGCATTAGGCACAATAAATAAAAAACAAAATACCCAAGATTGGTGGAATGATGATATTGAAGAATTAACCAAAAAGAAGAAAAAATGCTACTTAGAATGGTTGGCAAATAAAACAACAGAAAATTGCATAGAATACAAGAGAACCAAACGCCAAAGTTAAAAGGAAAGTGATAGAAGAAAAAAACAAATTATGGAAAAGCAAATGCCAAGAAATAGAAAGTTATATAGGAGGATCACAATCATCAGAAGTATGGAGATTTCTAAAAACACTGAAAACAACCAAGGACCCAGCAAGATAAATTTGTTAGCAAAATCAGACGCAGAAAAACATTACAAAGCATTACTGTCAGAAAACTAGAAATGAGTTTATGGAAACAACAGAAAATCCATCCATAGAAATGAACGCCCTGGAATTTGATACAATAGATATAGAATTAGAAATTCAAACCCTAAAGAATAAAAAGGCACCAGGGCCGGGAAACATACCAAATGAGTTAATTAAATATGGCCCAAAAAATTTAATAGGTAGATTGAGGGACTTGTATAATAAGTGCATTGCAATACAGAAGATTCCTGATGAATGGAAAATAAGCTACATAGTACCAATATACAAGAAGGGCGATAGAAGAGACGCAAAAAACTACAGAGGACTAAGTATAAATAACACATTATATAGAATATTTACGAAGTTATTAAAAACAAAGTTACAAAAAGATGTTAAAGACAAATTAGGAGAAGATCAAAATGGATTCAGACCAGGAAGGTCATGTGTTGACAATATATTTGCAATACAACAGTTAATTGAAAAACGGACTGCAGTTGGAGAAGAAACCCATTTGACAATGATAGATTTAGAGAAAGCTTATGACTCAATTCCGAGGAACAAATTATGGGAAGTATTGGAGAAATACAATATTGACAGAAACCTAATAGAAATTATTAAACAAACCTATAAAGATAGCTCCGCTTATGTTAAAATGGGAAATATAATGTCTAATCCTATAAACACCTCAAAGGGATTGAAACAAGGGTGCAGTCTATCACCAATTTTATTTAATATTTATGTAGAATTTATATTAACGAAATGGAAACAAAGCTGCAAAGGTATGGGGATCCCAATAGGCAATAGATTTTTGCTGACATTACAATTTGCCGATGATCAACTGGTTTTAGCGCAAGACAATTTTGATATGGAATTCATGATAAAAAGGTTGAAAAGCACATATGA
Organism: Diploptera punctata; assembly: GCA_030220185.1. Lineage (NCBI taxonomy): Eukaryota > Metazoa > Arthropoda > Insecta > Blattodea > Blaberidae > Diploptera > Diploptera punctata. Next base: position 774,758 of record JASPKZ010008859.1, read on the forward strand.
ATCATGGGGTCTCACAGTAAATTTACAAAAAACAGAATATCTGGCAATAAATAGCAATGAAAGAGAAAACTTAGTATTGGAAGATGGAATCCAAATAAAGCAAGTGAAACAAACTAAATATTTGGGAATGATTATGGATAACATCGAAGGTATAGGCAAAGAGAACATAAAACATAGAATTGAATTGAGTAGCAAAATAATATCATCATTAAATTCCATATGGTGGGATAAGCATATTTGGAAAGACACAAAAAAAATATATTGGTAAAAACATTGGTGGAATCTGTTGCAATGTACGGAAGCGAGGTATGGACAATCAATAAGTACTACAAGAATAGACTAATAGCTCTAGAAATGGATTATTTACGAAGAAGTGCCAGAAAGTCTAAATTAGAACGTGTCACAAATAAGGAAATTAGAAACAAAATGGAAGCAGAAGAAAGCATAATTGAAACTAATTGAGGAGAAGGAATTAAAGTGGTTAGGACATGTTTTAAGAATGGAAGATGAGCGATGGCCCAAGCAACTATATGAATGGCATCCGAACAGAAAGAAGAAAAGAGGAAGACCAAGGTTAACTTGGAAGGAAAACATGAAGACAGTAATGCAAGCTAGAGGGCTAAGCATCGAAGATGCCCAAGACCGTAGGCTTTGGAGGTTTGGCACGGGAAGACGGCAGCAGCTGTAAAAACCCGAAGATAGATAGATAGATAGAATAATAATAATAATAATAATAATGATAATAATAACAATAATAATAACAATAATAATGTCAAGGCCCTTGACATTATTATTATCATTATTGTTATTATTATTATAATTATTATTGGTTTATTTTGTAATATTATTTTGTCCGAACTGGTTGAGCGCCCTTGAAAGACATCTTTTTTTTATTTTTCTGATGATATTTTCCATATTTGTATTTATGTTATATTTAATTTAGTTATTTTATAGATATTGGTATACTAGTGTGATGGCAGTTAATGGATTTATTTGATATTTTCTAGTTAGTTACACAGAGTGTGATACTACTTTTTTTCCTATAATCTCGTATAAATATAGTGATTGTGGCAGTAATAGATTTATTTTTTTTACATGATAGGCCACGGAGTATTTTATGCAGCATTTTGAGCAATGAATTCCTGCGATAGCTTAGAATGGACATTTAAAACAGACCCGGCGGGGACATCCTTTTAGAACCTCATTTCGTAACATTTGGTGGGTTGCTGCGGCGCCTTTCTTTAAAAAAAGGTTGAGATTTCGCTCAATCTGGGCAATTTATTGGCACCCGTCATCATTTTCTTTATTACAACATTTTCCTGAGCTGCAGCGTTCGAGCCCATTTTGAAATTCACCTGCTTGTAGTTGCTTACGGGGCCACTTTTAAATTATGAAGGATAGTTATGAGGAAGTTTAAGAAAACTATTTGTGCTGGAGGGTAATTAATTTGAGTTTAAATAAATATGCTGATGGACTTGGTATTATTAGGCGACAGTGAGCAGATACTAACGTTCAACACGCACATTGTACTGCGTAACACTAAGAAATTGGGACTGGAAGTACAACATCAACAAAACTAAATACACGTTTACACATAGGCATAGATAATATAACGGAAATTGACACTTAATGACAAACGAGGGAAATTTTGAAGAATTGGCTGAAGAACAATGATTACAAATACGAATGAGATGCACAAAGAAAATAAAGATAATCTCAATTGGAAATTCATGCTAATATGCATTACAGGGACTCTTGTCATACCAACTTCTTTCAGAAAACGCTAAACTAAAAAAAAATATAAAACTGTTATTCACCCAGTTATAGGGTATATACATATATATACACACACACACACACATATAGGCCTATAGTTTTGAGACTCATAGTGGCCAACCCGAGGAAATTGACTCTGAACAGAAAGCTATGTATTAGCCAACAGCTGACTACTACAAAGATAAATACTAATTAGATAGTATAACTGTCACAGGATTGATGATCGGGGCAAGAGGTAGGCCTACTATACCAGGAACCTTAGCTAAATTTTGGAAGTTCTTAGATTTGGACAGAGTGTATCTTTCTAAAATTGCCATTGCTATCATTAGAGGATCAATTTCAATTTTACGAAACCATCTTTACAAAATTTCTACTTTATAGAATATACTTCAATTATAACTAGACATTTTTAATGCATTTACAAAATGTATTTCATCAATTTCGAAAATTAATTGTCTGTATCACTTTGTCCTTGTAGAAATCCTCTAATAAGGAAAGTTTTATGTAATATATATATATATATATATATATATATATATATATATATATATATATATATAGCCTATTATATGGCTGCGAAACATGGACTCTAACTTTAAGGGAGGAAAAAATATTACGAGTACTTGAGAATAAAGTTAATAAAGTTCCTAGGAAAAATTTTGGACCAAAGAGAAATGAACAGACTGGCCAATGGAGAAGACTCCATAACAGTGAGCTACAAAATCTTTTATGAGACAAGGTATAATAATAACAGTCTCGTACACTGCGAAGGCAAGACATGTGACAGGAATGGGGAATGAAAGGGGGGCATGTAAGCTTGTTGTAGAAAACCAGAGGGAAAATCCCAGTTTGTAGATCATGAATGAGATGGGAGAATAACATTAACCATAATTTGAGGGAAGTAGATTATACAGGGAATGATTTGAAAAAAAAAATATTAGCTCAGGATAGGGGTGCGTGGAAAGCTTATGTCCGAACATTCAAGAACCTACATGTTCGACAGGGCCAGTGTGTTATTAATAGAGCGGATTCTCATTTATATATATATATATATATATATATATATATATATATATATATGAAAGCCATATATGATCCAACAACTGACTATTACAAAGATAAAAATACCAATTAGATAGTATAATAGTCACAGGATTGATGATCAGGACAAGAGGTACTATACGAGGATTCTTAGCTAAATTTTGGATTTCCTTAGATTTGGGCAAGGTGTATCTTTCTAAAATTGCAATCGCTGCCATTAGAGGATCAATTTAAATTTTAAAACCATATTTACAAAATTTATACTTCATAGTATGTATACTTCAATTACAATTTAAAATTTTTAAATGTATTTAAAAAATGTATTTCATCAATTTAAAAAAGTTAATTGTCTGTATCATTTTGTCCTTGAGGCAATCCTCTAACGAGGAAAGTTATATACCGGTATAATAATATATATATGCCTAATGCAGGAACATGGGGATTAAATCTAGAACAATAAGTAAACTAAATTCCGCAAAAATGGATTTTTGGAGGCGTGCAGCTGGAATTTATAGAATAGATAAAATAAGAAACAGTGTAATTAAACAAAATAAGTAAATGTTCAAACTTCAATTGTATATTTAAAAAAGAACAAACAATTAAAATGGCATAATCATGCAAAATAAAAAAAAATTACAAAAGACAAGATTCCCAAGAAGAATACTAGAATGGGTAGAAGAAGACAGCCAAAAATAATTAGGATTGATTTTGTTTTGAGCAGCATGAGGGAAAAATGATTTGACGATGGAGATTGGAATGACAGAGGAATGTGGAGGACAGTAGATTAATTGGGCGCAGGATGAAGTGAAACATTGCTAAATAGTATATATATAGTTTGATCATTTTAATTAAACAAAAATGCGAAGGAATTAAATTATACAGTAGTAATAACTATTAATTGGATTTTAAGAGTAAGGCGTTTCTTAATTTTATTAAGTGAAAAGAATTTTAGTAAATATTTCACATTTTAATTCTTCTGGAATTGACCTGCAAATTTATGATCTGTAAAAGTTTGATAGAATTTTCAATAAAAGAAAAAAAATATTTATTGGTTTCCAATAAATACACGTTTATAGAAATACAATAAAGTAGATAAATAACGACGGTGTGTTGTACCAGCGACTGTTTCTACATTGCATCATTTATATCGAGAATAAAGTGAAAAATGTTGTAAGCAGCGATACAAAATACATCCATTATTCTCTGTGTTATAGTCACCAATAAAAACTCCAAATTGAGAAAGTATTGAACAGGGGATGCAGATCGGAATTAATGGGAGCCACTAATTCCTCTCGCTTGTTTTATTTTTTTGTATCGATTTCACTACCTCGAGGATTGCAGAAAAACTAATCAGGGTAGCTCACGCTTCTGCAAACAATACTACCAAAATATGTCCTACATTACTGGATGATGTAATTTAACAGAGGAGTTATTAACTTGGTAGAGTGCTAAGTTATTTAATACTTTGCTTGTGAATTATTGTTTTGGGGGTAGCAACGAAGGAAATTAGAGCTCACTACAGGGAGATGGAAAGGGATGAGTGAAAAAAAATTAACTTAGCTTGGAGAAAATTAACGGTGATTATATTACGCAGCAAGTGTAATACATTCATTTGATGTTTTTTTTATGGTACTGAGTTATGGCTGCACTTAAAATAGTTAGTAGGCACTCATTTCTTTTGTTTCGAGTCTGTCAGCTATGACAGTCAATCTCTGGTCTCTACCTAATTAAATCTTTATAGGCCTCATTAAAAACGAACGTCTGTGAGGATGCGAGTGTGTCTGCCCTTTATGGATTCAAACACTACTTGGCCGATTTGAATGAGGTTTTTACTATTATTTTTTTTTTTGTGACAATATACGTATATAGAATTCTAGCTCGTGTATATTTGGCGTGCGCTGGTACGCCTAGATAAATTAAATGTGTTTTTATGTTTAGTTGAATAAATAAAAAGAAAAATAATTATACATTTATATAGTAATTATTTTATAAACCCCGTGCTGATTACCCGGCGTTGTCCGGAAATCTAATTATCCCGATCTTTTTCGCATAAATGAGTTTAAAAAAATATTATTGTGAGTTATCCATAGACATGTGCTGTCATGGACCTTTTTGCAGATTATTTTAGATATTCAATTCTGTGTAAACTTAGCAAAAAAAAAAAAGAATGAGTGGAGTCTTGATATCGAATATTTCAAGTTTTAACGCGCGATTCACACGAGTAAACTAATTGCACAGTAGAGCTACAATACGTTCCCCTTCTTCCAATGAAGAGCATTATTTTATACACAACAAGCCAGGGAACACTTAGCTCAATATCTTATGGCTTGCTTTGTATGCAAGAGGTTACATGTTCGATTCCCGATGAGGTTAAATTTTTTAAATTGTTACTATGCTTTCTATTTTATTCTGTCTGTCCACTCTTAAAGAAAAAAAAAACGAACTAAATATTTGGAAGTATTATTATGATCATCATCATCATCATCATCATCATCATCATTATTATTATTATTATCGTCCAACATCTATGGGCTATTATTAGGCTGGACTCGACCTATATAAACTAAATATTTCAATTGAAACGTTTCCTCACTAATACGCAATAAAAATACATAAATATATGAAGTCATATTATATTTTATTACATACATTTAGTCCACCGCTGTGGTCTCGAGGTAGCGTGCTGCCTTGTCACGCAGCGGGCCCGGGTTCGATCCCCGGTCGGGGCAGTTTTTCTGGGTGAGGTTTTTCTCGGGGTTTTTCCTCACCTGTAAGACAAATGTCAGGAGAACTTTAAGGCCCAAACGGTCCACGAAATCATATGGCCATCATTATCATCATCATCCTTATCGTTATCATCATCACCATCATCCTTCATCGGGTGTGGAAAGCAACGGGAAGCTACCACACCTATAATTCCCTAGTAAAGCTGCAAGCGTAGCATGAAAATGCTATGATTGCAGTGAAGGACCTGCCTTCGGGCAGAATTACTATGGATGGATGGATGGATGGACATACATTTATAACATTATTATTAAAACGTGGTACTGCACACACACATTTATACCGTTAGCTAAATAGTGTTATAGAGTTTACGAAGGCAGGAATATTACTTAAAATAGTGTAAAGTGGACGTAGATTATGTGGCTGGAATTATAATTGTGGGATATATTTTGCGAAAATACAAATAAATAACAAAAAATCCATTGTCGAGGAATTTGAAGCCTGACACTCATGTATATTTCATTTTTTCGAAATTGGTTTGGTAGTCTTGTTTACTTTTTACACTATGCACGAGATTTGAACTTTATTTCAAATGTCGCAATTTGAGTAACATTGTATAATCGAACACTCGTAAATATCTACAAACAAGTCTCCTTTATTGCTCATTAACTGTTCAAGACGATTAAAACCAAATACAGCGTATTTAAAACATTTAACACAATGCGTTACCTCTCAAACCATTGCTTTAGCTCTTCGAGCATCCGTAGTGGGCCATAACAGGGACTTCGTTTTTTTTTTCGTTTATACTGGCTTTCCTTATTGTTCTACCTTTTTCTTTGTTTGTTTTGCCTGTTTGTAAACTTTTTTTTTAATTCTCACATATACACAAGGGCAGGACACACACACACACCCAGTCTCAAGGTGGAGATTTAAAATCTCCTACCCCGCCAGGAATCGAACCCGGGTCGCCGGAGTGGAAGGTAGGGACTCTACCGACTACGCCACGGCGACGGACAATGTTTTGAAGCAACTCATTACTGTTTTTTTGCTAAGTGTACATTAATTTGGAGTGTTTCTTATGTTTTAGGCAGCGTAAGTCATTTAAGCGTCAAAAAAAGCTACTTTTTTAGTGCACTGATGCCCTTTTTTCTAGCTCCGGCCCTATAGTACATAGGGTAATATATTATATACGTAATTATCCCAGAAAAGTATCTAAATTATGGAAATAAACCCACTCAAATCGGTCAAGTAGTTTTTGAGTCCATAAAGGGCAGACAAACAGTCAAACACACACACACACTCATTTATATATAAAAAGATTACTGTATGTACTATAGTGCATCGGTACACTAAAGAAGTCACTTTTTTGGACGCTTAAGTGGTTTACGCTGCCCAAACTATAACAAATACACCAAATTAATGTAGGCTATACAGAATTCAATACCTAAAAGAAAAAATCCACAAAAATTCAAATTTTACTGATAACCAATTAATAACCATTTTTGTCTTACAGCTCATTGATGCCAAGAAGATCGGTTTATCTGGAAGGCTTTTCGAACAACACATTCTTCGTAATTATTTGTGTACATTTTAATAAATTGTTTATACATAACCTGTTTAAAATTCATTTTTCCACGCGAACTATGTCGCGGATCCCGCTAGTTACGGAAAACGTCCGCCATGTTGTTTCAGGTGTTAGTATGCCTACTTCCTGACTAGGGAGCCCGGTTCTCAATATATATAAAACATTCCATGTTCCTAGGAACATGTCCCTGTGTTTGAGCCTTTGACATGAGTTCCCTGAAGTAGTTCCAGCCCGGAGAACCGAATGGGGGACTATTTGACTTCCGAAAAATTTTACCCCAGTGGAACACATGTTCGCATTTCTTGATGGTTCTATTTTTACGGTGAAAGATCGTCACTCTTTCGACCAAAGTACATTTTTCGTCAGGTTATCACCTTCGACCTGTCCGGCATGGGTAACGCTATCGGCAGCAATGCTACCGCCGGCAGAGTTCTCGGGATCATTTAAGCAGGCAAGCCACACCTCCACGACAAGGTAAAGATACCATGGGCAAAAGAGAGATGAACAGACAGGTGAACAGAGAAGACTACTTAACAGTGAACTCCATCTTTTTTATAGGAAGTCAGATATAATAAGTCTTGTAGACTGCGATGGGCAGGACATGCGGCACGAATGGG